>CAUYRT010064970.1:0-115701 GCA_963574885.1 Lepilemur ruficaudatus | reverse complement strand
CAACTACATTACAAGCATATCCCCCCCCCCACAGTGACCCCCCCCGTTGCTCAGACTTGGGTCTACCCCCCACCCCCAATTCCCCAGTGTTATACATTTTCTTATATTTTAGTTTGATAATACTTTCTGTAACCTGGAGTTAATACTTCAATAATAATATTTAACTTTAAATTATCACATATTGTCAATTAATATTATAATTACTATTAAATAATTAAGTTATGCAGCTCATTAAATATCAGTAAACATATTACAACAAATAATATTTAACAAATATTGATGAGAAAACTGAGACTGTGGAGATTAAATGCTTTGCTAAAGGCCATTCATTTAAAAAATAGCAAAGACAGAATTCCAAATCAGATCTGAGAGATTTAAAACTCTCTGTACTTAGTTGTTCTAGATTTGAATTTTATTTCTGTTCTAACTAAATGAATGATTTTTAGAAAACAGTTTAATTTATGATCTCAAAATACATAGCCCTTTTACACACAGGCACTGGTCTCCAAAAGGGTGAAGAACTTCTCCTGGGACCAAGAAAAGAAATGAATATGACAGGAACTTGATTCTGATGTGAAGTCACTCTGGAGTCCATCCAGCCTGAAATGTGAGATGCAAGGAGGACAAATTGTGAGAAACCAAATGAATTAAAAGAAACTATAACTACTTATCAATGGCAGATAACCAAGATTCTAGCTTGTCTTGGCTCTAAATTGAGGGGGAAAATAAAACACTAGCCTCTCTAAAAATTCTTAAAACTAAGCTAGCCCATACATAAGGTCCCTGGTAGAACCAGAAACTGTATTTCTTGAAGGGCCCAAAGACTCTCACAGAGAATTTTTTATAATGTGGACTGGGGCCTCTAGTGCCTCCAGGTGCCTGCCAGTGACATGTGCAACCCCTTTCTGGCCAAGTGACACTTCAATCGAGGCTTCCTATAAAGCGTTCCAACAAATATAAACTCTAATAGAAAAAATACATTGCAAAACATTCAAGAATAAGAGCCACTATAAGAAAGAAACAATAGAAATAACAGACACTAGAACTAGATATGTGAAGATTTCAGATAGTGCAATTATAAAATGTTGAATAAAACAAAAGTTGGATTAATGTATTTGAAGAAATTATTAATTAAAACAAACTCAAGTAAGAAGGAAGAGAATATCAAACATGGCCTCCAGTTTAGAAAGAAAACCAAATAGAACTTGTAGAAGTGAAAGGTATGTGTGTTTATCTCATACTCATTTTGGCGTCTGAGGGCTGTCACAAAGTCACCTGCATCAAAACCTGGAAAAGAATATCTCAGTGCTAACATCCTGTTCAAATGATTTTATCTTATTTTAAGAAATGCAGCTATCTCATACACTGATTTTTTTCTTGTGATGAAAACTCTGATCAGTTTTTTTTTTATCAGATGTCTTTATAATATGGTTATAAATCAAAATGAATCTATTGTCTAGAGTTGAGGCCTTGACTATTTCCTTCTCACTCGGATATAGCTTGAATATGGAAGATAACTTACTGCAAAAGTGTGATTCAACCCATGCTGTTGTCCTTATTCAAACTCATTTGCCACTGATTTCTCAGTTCAAATCTGTCTTATAATACAAGTGGCCTGGACTATTAAACAGAAATCACAAAGTCTATAATTTTGCATTTTGACTTTATTGGCTCCACTGACTTACAGTGACACCTCCAGCTCCTTTAACAGTTTCATGCCTTGGTCTCCTGAGCGTCAGTGGGTATAATGAAGCTGAATATATCAGACAGGTGTCAGATAGATTTAAGGCATATTTAAATGTTATAATTTTTTGGTTCCTATTAGTCATAGCAACTTGCAAAACATATCTACACTCTCCTTATGTGCTATTTTTTCAAATGATAAATAGTTTACAGATATCTAAGACTTTAGAATGCATAAATAATGTCTATAAATTAAAAGTCAAGCCCATTTGACAATTCTGCAACTCTTCTATAGATTCATCTTACAATATACCATATTTTCATGTTTTGGTGAAGGTCAATTGTGTCATAATAGGATCATAAAAGTAGAATGCAAGACACACTAGTTGATTCCTAATGACAGGCTTCATGAATATCTTGAGCATTCAACTTTCTGTGCATCCAACATAAAGCAACGTATGTTCACACTCCGTCATAGACCCGTGATGACACAGGAGAGGAGAGGTTGTTAAAGGCCAATGCTTGGATCCTAAGAAGAGCACATCTGCAGTGAGTATTCGGAGAACCAAACTCCAATAGGGGGTGCTTAGATTAAGACTTTTAACATGGTGAATTTCTAAAATAAATGAAGTTCCTAACATAATTGGCCCTACCATATCTCCTCTCCCAGTCTCCTGCCCTGGTCCTCTACCCTATCACAATAAATATGCTTTCAACAAAAAATAAGATGATTTATTATATTGTGAAGGATTTAAGCAGTTGTTGGGGCCATTAAAGTAAATAGGAGAGTGATTTAGCATTTAATACTTATTCTAAAAATTTTCAAAGTGTCTTCAGAAGTTGCTAATCTCTTAAAGTTACACATTTTTGAGAGGGAACAATAGCTTAGATTATTTGATATTGGTAAGAAAATTGATAAAGGCAGTTGTATTGCTACTTGGCCATTTTCAGCCATTATTATTTCTTATTTTTAATCTTTTTATTTCTCTTTGATAGATTATTTGAATAATTGTCACCTTCCACAAGGTACTGGGAAAATTTTTTTCATTTACTACTCCCATAACTGGTATATTTTCATGACCATGACATGAAATATAAACATATGATGTAGTACAAACCCAAAATGGCTTTAACAATGAAAATTTCAATAAAATCATATCATGGAAATTCCAATAAAACGGCTCACTTACTAACTTATTATAACACAATAAATTTTATAGAATGGAATCAGGAAAGTTATAGGCACTTTTCTGACTTATAATTAGTGAAAGAATTTTATTCTAACATATAACTTTGCTTGCTTTTAACATGAAAAATATGTCTCAAGCTGTACTATTTCATCTTTCATAAGCATAATAGAATTCAATGTTCCATGTTAGCCATAACATAATCACAGGAATAATACCCATAATCCAATAGGATCATTAACAATTAGAAAATATATAGGTGAAAAATGTAAAAACCGTGCCAAACAAAAAATCCTTCTGTACTCATGAATATATAAGGAACGAGATTTAGACAAGAGAGTAAAATATATAACATCAAATACCACACAAGCAAATTAATTATTCGTTTAGCTTAGGATATCTTGTTTCTATTGTACAAACCATTCAAAACTACAACCAAAATGAAGAATTAGGGAAACTGAATTTATCTGCCAGGATAATCCAGGTGTATTGGAATATATATGGACACTTTAAAACAACTAGAGAATGGTCTTATTGACATAGAATCCATTTAATTTTTGTAATTTATCATTATTTTTAAAAAGTACAGATCTGAATTCATGTTATTTCACAGTGGCATATATAACAAGTAAACTTCTAAAAACATTTTTATCTACAAATTTTTAGGGTATTTAGCTACTTCCAAGCATTTACAGTTCTCTTGTTCAGATATTCTCAAGAGATGTAGGGCTGTAGTCTATATATGCTGGACTACTTCCATAGATACTGCAGTAAACTCTGGGTCTTCTTTTCTGGAATCTCACAGAGATGACGGGTTAAACTGGCTTCACAGACCGTTTAAGAAGCACGTGAGTCTCACTTACATGTGGACTCTTAAAAAAGTCAAGCTCATATAAGCAAAGAGTTGCCAGAGGCTGAAGGGTGGGGGAAATGGGGAGATATGGGTAAAGGGTATCAATTTTCATTTATAAGATAAATAAATTCTGGGATCTGATGTATGTCATGCTGCTCATAATTAATACTGTATAGTTTATTTGAAATTTGCAAAGGTAAGAGATCCTAAGTGTCCTCACCCCTAACCCCCACAAAACGATAACTAAGCACCCCACACACACATACACACAAAATGATAGCTAAGTGTAGTGACAGATTTGTTTATTAATTTGATTCTAGTAATCATTGCACATGTATATGTATATCAAATCATCATGTTTGACATCTTGAATATACAAAATTTTTGTTTTTCAATTATATTTTAATAAATTTGGGAAAAAAAGATGTTTCTAAGAGTGCAATTTGCAGAAATCAGAGGTTTACTCTTTCATCCATGCATCTGTCCATGTTTTGATTTGTTCAAAGATCAGCAAGACACCTATCACGTCAGCCTTAAAGAAACTGGATGAAGAAGGACTCTTTCCTTCCCCTTATGACACCATCGGGATGCACCTCTCACCACCCTCAGACTGAGTGAAAGGACGTTTGGAAAAATCAGAATTTTTAAAACCATAATTTAAAAAAAACTTTTATATAAAACCATACCAAATACTTCATTTTAATAAGCATTATTAAGCAAAACTTTCTCTGAATAGCCTTCTAAAATTTATGTTCAAATTTATCATTGTTTTAATAAAAATCTCCAGAACATAAAGTCACAGTTTTAAAAGAAACTAATCATCTGAAGCTCAGTTTCATGAGAATTACTTCATAGCTCCAAATTTGCGAAGTAATGACTCCAAGGGACCAATTGAACCTGAGAACCTGTAGATAGGAGCCACACATCTCACTTTGTAGTCAGATGTTTTGTCCAAGGTGCACCGGCTAAAAGCAAGTAAGTACCTGGAGACGTCTACCCCTAAAAGAATTGGAGCCTGAAAACCTCAAGGATGCTCTTGCCAGCCTCATTAGATTGCTATAAGGTCTTAGGCAAGTCACTTAACTCCTC
This sequence comes from Lepilemur ruficaudatus, assembly GCA_963574885.1. Classification (NCBI taxonomy): domain Eukaryota; kingdom Metazoa; phylum Chordata; class Mammalia; order Primates; family Lepilemuridae; genus Lepilemur; species Lepilemur ruficaudatus. The sequence continues at coordinate 110,889 of CAUYRT010064970.1, read as the reverse complement.
AGAACTTCTACTCTCTCTTTTTATTTTTTTTATTTTAATTGTATATTATTTCATTTAATCATACTTAAATGATTTCATTTATACAGAATTTATCTAGAGTAAGAAAATCTATTTGTCCACAATAAGAAAATCTAGGGGCATAGAAATTAGACACAGAAATAGGTGTCCAGGGGCTGAGGGAAGGAGGAAATGGCAATGACTGCTAATGGGCAGGAAAATTCTTTTTGAGGTGATGAAAATGGTCTGAAATTAAATAGTGGTGATAGCTGCACAACCTTGTGAATACACTAAACCCCAGTGAATTGTACACTTTAAAAGGGTGAATTTTATTGCACATTATATCTTAATTTTAAAAAAGAAAAAAATGCAGCAATCATAGACAATGAAGCCAACTCATGTTCTATGGATCAGAACTAAGGAAATGCTCACAGTCTGTCACGCCTTGGTTGGAACCCACAGGAGATGGCAGAAAGGATGTTCAATACGGTAGGGTTCAGACGACAAACCTGTTTGGACCAAGAATCTGCCTTTCTTTGCTGGGGCTCACAGAATTTACCGATGTCTCTCTTTTTATTTTAATGGCAATAATAATTATGTCATTGGTTATTGAGTTAACTGACATAATGCATGGATCACATGGGTCATATTATAAACTTCTAAGAAAAATATTTAAAAAAAAAATTTTGCATATTCATCCCCATTTCTTTCAAACAATTTTCCTCCTTACTAGAAACAAAAAAATGCAATCACCTAAGTATATCTTGTTACTTAAAAAAAGATTTCGAGCCACTAAGTTATCATCAAAATGATGTGAGGAAGATATAATTTTAACAATCGCTTCTTTATCTTAAATAATATGTGATTGATCTCTATGGGCATAGAAGGCCACAATAAGAGCAGGAACCACTTCCCAGAGTCCCTTAGGAGCAGAGGGAACCCATTTAGTAGCTGTCCCAGAGGAGCTGTCATTTGTGGATCTGTGTTACAACTGAGATGGCATTAGGTGATCTCTAGACACTGACAGGTGATGAAGGGAAATTATCTCCATAGTCTGAGCAGGTAGAAACTTCTTTAGCCTTTGACAGTCACTGTAGGAGGGGCTCCAGCCTGTCAGATCCCAAGGCTATGGAGAGCTCATGACACCAGGACCCTCTTGGAAGAAGGCTGTCAGGCAGCACAGGATGAGCAGGAGGAAGAGTAATCTAACCTGAACTCTCCACTGTCTGACTCATGTCTGATATCCAGGGAGCACTGATTGGCAGGGAGGACATCAGGACACATGTCAAGGCATGAAGCCTGAACAACATATCTCTAAGACTTGAGTCCAGACAATGGCCTGATCCTCTCCAGCGCCTGACTGGCATACATGATTAGACCTGACATATGAAGAGAAAGGGTGATGCTCTAATGCATCAATCATGTGTCACAACTTGCTTTCTAGTTGTTTTGAAGAGGAAGACCATAATGAAGGATGCTTCAAGGAGGATGATGGAGATGCTTAGGTTCCTGCAGAAGCAAAGTCGTCATTCCTCCCTGGCTGCTTCCTGGGGCAGAGCTCTTGAACTTCTATTTACCATGAACACCATCTTGAATTACTAGAGTTAGCTTGTAACCTCAAAAGACAGGAGTTATGAATCCTTCATCTTCAAGCCCCATCTACCTATCCTGGCATTTACTTCTTCACCCAGGACCTGTCACCTTGAGTAGGAGTTCAACATGTATAGTGATATAAATTAAATTCAAATTGAGGAAGCTGCCAGCTCCCTGATAAACACAGAGAGTGCACCAAAGCTGCCAGACCAAGGACTAAGGACCTAGAATCAAGGGCTGTGCCGTTCTGCTACGATTTGTAACAGCAAAGTGGGTGCCTCACTCCCTTTCTTCAACTTACTCCATTCTGTTTTCACTTCTGATAAACAAATCACGTCAGCAGCATTACCTGGAGTATAGAAAATAAATTTTAGCTTTTAAGCTTTTGTAGTATAGGAAGACACACTAGAAAATCATTGGAATAGATATTAAGCAAATCCATCCATACCACTTACCACTATCTGAGATTATGTTGATTTCTGATTTATTTTTGTCTGTCTCCTACCGACAGGACATAAGCTTCAAGAAGGCAAAGACTATTTTAGTTTTGTTCACTTTTGTGTCCCCATACCTAGAACAGTGTCTAGCACTTATTGGTGACACATTAAATATTTAGGATAAAGGGAAAGTGCTGTCTTTAGGACAAAGCTTTGTTTTAGTTAAGGCAAGAATTTGGGGGAAGCAAACTAAGCTACTATTCCTCTCCTATAAAGATTGTATTGGTATGCTCTGACTCAGGTGGGGCAAAGGCAATATATGTAACTAAACATTTGTACCCTGGTAATATGCTGAAATTAAAAAAATTAAAACAACAAAACAAAGCAAAATAATTAAATAAAATAAAATTTCCAAAAAAAGAGATTATATTGGTATCTAACTCATAAGGTTATTATGGAGAAATAAATGAAATAATGTTTGTGAACCACCGACATAACCTATGCTCTACCTCTATCCCCTGCAGGATGGAGGTCACCTTGAGATGTGACCTGCAAGAGCAGGAGAGAAGGATGTGGAATGGCACACAAGAAGGATCCAATACAGTCCCCATGCTGCCTGACTCATATCTGCCCAGTTCTCCATTAAATCTAATCCATTTATGACCAAATGCCATTCAAAATGGTGGCCAACTGCAGCCTCTGCAACGATATTTTTTAATGAGTTAATGTAACAAGTTGCAGTCCTTGTTAAACTTCAGCTGGTCTTGTGGACGTCGTTGATATTCATCATCTCTCTTGTTTTACTCCCATTCTAGAATTTTTTCACCTTCCATCAGCATTTATGTTGGTCTTGGTAGCTTGACCTACAGGGAAATGCAGACCTCCATTCCTGAGTAGTCTAAGACTGTTGCATCTTGCCTTTGTTGGATCATAGTTGCTACACTGATTAATTTGCCATTTTCACCAGGCACATAAGCACCAAAAGACACTCTGGTGAATCCTATGGGTTTCAGTTACACTTCACTCTCCTCAGGGTGAAAGAGCAATATTAGCTTGTTATGGTTATTAAAGTGAATTGTCCAGCAGTGTAGTAATTGCTACCCTTATCCAAAGTGACCAGTTGGTAATCACAGCTACAAATTCAGTGGGAAACTTACTGTGTCTTCTGGTGAAAGTATTTCCCCTACATGGAACCAGGATTTCTATTCCAGTAAAAAGCAAGAATGTGAGAACCAGAGGTACACACTCCATAAGTGGTTCTCCTGGAGTAATGGTGGGAGATTGAAAGTAAATGGGTAGAAAAGGCATAGCAGGTAAACTCTAAGCATAATAAGGCTTGAGTGGCTATATTACCCTAGAATAAGATAATCTTCAAAAGAAGGTGTACTAAAAGACATAAGAAGAAACTTTTTGAATGATAAAAGGGTCAGTTCATCAAGAAAATATAACAATTATAAATAAGCATGTACAAAATTTGACAAAATCAAAGGAATAAATAGATGATATCACAATTATAGTTACAAACTTTAATGCTCCCCCTCAGCAATTGCTAGAATAGACAGCATTTTAAAAATTAGAAAAGAAATAGAAGATATGAACATTATCAATCACCTTAACCAAATCGATGCTTACATAACACTACAGACAAGTGTGCAATATATTTATTTTCAAATGTATATAATATACCCACCAAGGTTGACCATTTGCTGGGTGAGAAAACAAGTCTCGATACACTTAATGTGGTTGGTATCACACCAAGTATGTCCTTTGGCCACAATGGAACTGAATTAAAATGTATAACCCTGGATATCTAAAAAGATCACAACTACTTTGGAAATTAAAAAAAAAAAAAATACATGTCTACATAATCCATGGGTCAAACAAGAAATCAAAAGAAAAATTAGAAAATATTTCAAACTGAATGAAAATAAAAATGTATATTAAAATTTTGGGAGAGTGGCTAAAACAGCGCTTACAAGAAAATTTCTAGGTTTAGAAATTTATCAGAAAGAAGAAAGGTTTAAAGTCAGGTTCCACTTTGAAAATCTAGAAAAAGAACAGACTAACCCTAGATCAAATACAAGGATGAACAAAACAAAAGGGTGAAAACCAGTAAGATAGAAAACAGGGAAACAACGGAAGAAACTAACAAAGGCCAAAATGTTACTGTTGGATAGCAGAGCTGTTGCATAACTCAACGCTTCACCTTCCCCTTGTACCTCATTCCAATCGGCCTCAGGTGTGAGTCTTAGTGATGTTGCTGGTACTGCCTGCCAGAGATGATCGCCATTCACAACCCACCTCTACTGGGATCCCTACTGCTGTGTGTCCAGCACACTAAATCCAGCACCAACATTTCATCATGGGGCTCTGTTTCCTGAGGACATGTTCAGGACAATTGTTTTAGCCTTGTTTCCCCAAAAAACACAGCCAAAGACAAAGGTTTGGGATTGGATGCTTTATTTGAGAAGAGACTTTGAGAAGGAGGAACGAAAGATAGGAGTGTGAACAGGGAAGGAAGAGCAGGTAATACAAGGGTGTGTCCCTGAATTTACTACCACTAAGGATAATTGGTTCTTCTTTCTGTGAGCTCCTCTGAGGTGCCTTCTGAAAAGTGTCTCAACACTGTTCATTCCGAGGACATAAGGGGAAAGCATTTATGCATCAGCTCCCTCTTGGTCAATTTGCTGGTGCAGGTGTTCACTCCTCCACTTGTTCAGGTTGTGCGTGTGTGAGTGCCCAGGGAGGTCACTGGGCTGTTTCGTGCTGCAAGATTAGAGAAGCCCCTGGACAGGACAAGTTCCTACTTGGAACTTTTTACTGCAGCAGTGACTGTGGTAAGAGAGATGGGTTGAGAGGATCTGAAGAGATGTATAAATGTGTCCTAATTCAGACACTTATCACTCTTCCTAAGACTATTAATATTTATTAGAAATTTGCATTCAAATGTAGGCAAGGCTGTGAAAGTGTCGCCTATGAGCATCCTTTTCGTATGCAAACCCACCAATCCAGAGTCCTTGTCCCAGCTACATCCTTTATTAGACTCACACTCCAGGCCACTGTTTTCCTGCCCTAATCACCCGAGGGCCAAGCACCAGACAACTTTAGGGACAGTACCTATACCCAGAGCCGACTGAAATTATTCCAACTAGCCAATCCCAAATGTCCTTACCTTGTCTTGCCGTATTCCACCTGCAGAAACCACAATATGGGCTTGTGCTTACATTCCCTTCCACCAACCCTGGGACCCCCCATGGTGTGGTGTGCCCCCTTATCCTGGGATCTCTGAGTATACCACACTGTCTTTTCAATGGCAATCTCCTGACATGTTAACTTCCACATATCAGGAAGTTAATAATAATAATAATAATAAAATCTTTGTTTTAAAACAGGTGTCTGGCATATAGAAGGCATGTGTAAGGGATTATTGAAATGAAATAATAGAAAAGAGTTGCTAAGAAAGAACAAAAAATACCAAAGCATTATCTACTGTCATACCTTGTATATGTGGATACATCCAGTATACAGATACTTATGTATGTATGTATGTATGTATGATCATATAGACCAAAATAATAAAATCTATCAATTTTATAGACCAATAAATCCATATTTGCTTTTGCACAAATTTCATAGTCAATGGTACAGCTATTTATTAATACTTTCCCCCATTTACAGTGTGACATGGGGTGCAGGGTCATCCGCATTCTCTCTGCCTATACTGATAGATTTATTTCAAGACATGCCATGTTAGGTCTCTATGGGTATTCTCCTCTTGAAGTCTTTTGCTATGCTGCTCAACACTTGCTAAGTAATTGATGGGTAAGACATTTATGTCTCTGGTACAAATTCTGGAGCCTACTTTTATGTCTGTCAATACAACAGAAAAAGTTGTCATCATATCCAGTGCTGAAAATACTGATTTCCAATTTCTTATTTTCCTCTTAACAATCATTGATGACTTGCACACATAAGTTACTCAGGATATTATTTCTATGTAATTTGAAGCTATTTAGAGGCAGCTTCTACTTAGGAAGCCAATCAATCCATGTGCAAGAGTAGGATCCTTTCTCTCCATTTAAAATAAAAGAGGCTATTTTATAAATTGTCTCTGGGTTTCATTGATTGGCTTAAACCACTTAGAATAAAAAATTTATGAAATTGGACAGAAAAATAAAATTTGTTTCGGTATATCTAGAGGATATAATTAATTTCTTTTTTCAATCAACCATTTATCACATGCCTACTATGTGTTCAGAATTGTGATGTTCTCTATGCAGTTTTATGTAGCCCAACCAAATTCAGTGCTGTGTCTCTGAGGAAAATAAGTTTTCACTGGAAAAAAACCCATGTATTTTATTTAGAATAGTTGGCAAGAAATTGCAAGCAGAATATCATCTCTTTTTTAACATGCAACAGAAAATAGTGGTTTCTTATTTCTTATATTTTTATGGCTTGTGTGACTTGTACTGAAAGATTAACTATGGTCTACATTTAGAAATTTTCTTAGATAAAAAGTTTCCAATATAGCAACTAATGAAATGCTCCATGGGATCAGGGCTGCATTACGGCGCCATAATTGTGGGGATAATGTGCGCCACTTGCGTAAGTACTGTATTAGTCAAATGCCTGGAAACCTGCTCATTCCCATTCCTGACTTGAAAATTACAGAATTATGCTCCCTCTAGGTTCATTTATACACAATTAAACAAAATGTGTGTAATTTTCCAAGTGCAATAATTTGTGTTTCACTAATTTTTTTGAATAGCAAAGTTGACTTGAACAAAAGGCTACTGAAATGTTTCAAGTCTCCATTGAGCTTAGTTTGTATATATTTTAGAGACTGATTTGTTTAAATTCAGCTCAAATAGTCAGGAAAAGGGGTATAGGATTAAATGGACTCTTTTAAACCAAAGATAAAATTTGCATTAGTGTAAGGTCAGAAATAAGGGAGAAGATTGGAAATATTTGGTTTTACACTCTTAGCTATTACTTTCTGAATAAAGAGTTCTCTTTCAAAGATGCAGAAAATTCCTCTCGCATTAAAAAAATCACAACGTTTCCCCTGCAAATAGAAATCCTCATTTTATGTTGCTATCCTGCAGTAAATTAACAACCGTAGTATCATTCATGTGCACAATCCATTTACCTTTTCAGCATATGGATCATTTGTTCATCTCAAAGGAATTTCTGAGAGTGGAAAAAACAGAATGTGTATAAAGAAGAAAATAACAATTTGTACCAAAGAGAGTATCAAGAGTTCAGCTTAGAACTTTACGAAAGCTTAGTAGATAAATACGACTTCAACTGACCTGTCACACTTGCTATAAAATAACTGGATAGTCTTCATCTCAGTGGAAATCCCTTCCCAAAACCATCTGGTCCACCATGGACAGTGTCGCATATAGGGTTATTCCTTTATTCCTTAGTAGACAGAGAATGAATTACAAAGAGTGAAATAAACATCCCTGTATCTTTTGTTTGGTTTCAGAGGAGGATTGGGAGGAAAAGAGAATGTATGTACATAGACACACACACACAGTGTGATACAGATTCAAAATGTTTCATTGTAATTTTTCACAGAGAGACTGTGGTCTTTAAACACATCGTGTGCAAAGGCCTTCTGTATCCATCCAGAAAATTTTAGTGCAGAAAGTGATGGGGATGAGGATGGCCAAAGAAAATGTCATTAAGAGAGCAAGAGTCTTGGTTCCAAAAACCTAGAAACATATTTATCTGTCATAGGTCCACACAAAGATTTCTGAAACACCAATCTAAGGAATTTTAGAGGAAGTCAGCTTCTACCTCAATACAAGGTAAAGCCTCATGTGTCTTTCCACTCTCTCAGGAAGCATCCTATCCTGGATATTCAATCCTTCTGGGGGTTTCCTCACCGCCAATCCATGGCACATTCAGCATGGATTGAAGCATATCCTTTTTGGGGTCAACGTGACTGAAGCCAGCCTTTCTGTTTTCTGTGCCCTTGGTGGTCTATGGGATTAGCTACAATCTAGCTGGTGAAAGTTGATTACAAGATGGAGGTTTTCATAGAAGTGGGAGTGCTACTTTTGAATAAGAGTAGATTTAACTATTAGCTGTAATTTTATTTTATTTTATTTTTTTGGTGGTAGGTTAATTGTGACCAAGCAGCCCCATTCCTAAATTCCTGGCCACAATGCACAAGAGACAGGACTGCACCCAGCTATCCACTAAGAGCAAAGGCTGATGGCATTCTCCAAGGAACAGAATATGTGTCTTCTGAGACTTGCTGGCAGAAAGCCTTTCTTTCATGTATGTAACTAGTCACTATCGAAACACCTAACTCCCATTTTCTGCAAGAGTAGGAGCTGCCTGGAGGAAGGAGGATTTGTAACTTTGATCTTCTCTTTGTCTAGGACCTCCTCTTTTTCACCCACTGGTCTTCAGGAGAGGAGAGGTAGCATCAAAGCTGGTTTGTGTCTTACCTGTATCCGCTAAGACTGTGTCTCCCTGTAAAGACTATCCATTTGGGAGGAAGCAAACTATCGACCGAACCTTCTTCCATTCTTGAAACTTAATTATCATTCTTAAATCAGATTAATTAAAATGGGATGTTAGCGACCTTTCTTAAAAATGTCAATTATTTGTTCAACCAGAGGCAGCAATCGTTGAATCACATCCCCCCAACTCATCTGAACAGAGCAGGAAGTCCAGGGCAGCCTCCCTCACTGCGTGCACCCTGTCCTCCTTTCTTCTAATCTCACTCCAGTTTGCGCTGTCAGAAAGGGACATCTCCTCATTGGCCCCAGGCTCACTCCCGCATTTACTCATGTTTGTCAAAATTGTTATATGAAAATAGTAGTTTATTTTCATTGTACTATTTGTTCCTAAAACATAAACAATTTTTTCTCAGTAAGACAGAGTTTAATACTAGAAATCAAAGAGTTTCTGTAATCAATGGTGATCAAAGACAACTTATCTCTATTTCATTTTCTCAAAACATGTGTTCTAAAATAAGGTAAATTCTTTCTGGTCTTACTTTTTTTTTTTTTTTTTGTAGGTGAAACATTAACATCAGTAGGACATGCTCCTTTCAGGAGAAGGAAATCTAAATAAATGTGATAAAAGCCAATTAAGAGAGTCTACCAATTGTTCTCAAAATGATTAGGAGTAGGGACTTTTACTTTTGTTTCCATTTCTTGCAAAGCCTATTACAGAGTTTGGCACAGAGCTATTACTAAAGAAAAGTTTTAATTTTATTTCTATTTTCAAACTTGTGTTAAAGTCTTATCCTAGTGAAGTGTTTCCAACCTGCGTTTTATAAACCTCAGAAGGTTCCCAATTACCTGAAAGAATACCATGATCTTAAAATTGCCTCATAACAAAGTGATTTTTTTTTAAAGACTACGATTTTACACGATCCCTTTAGAATGGGAAAATATTGCTGAAATTTTCTGATGGTCTAGGATTTTTGTTTGACTACTCTGGGAGAGTCACACAATTTTTCAAAACGGTAAAATTTTTCATAGACCATATGTTCCAGCAGATTATGATGTGTGAAATAAGAACGCTGATAAACTGCTCCTGCCACAAGAATGCATGATCTTCCATTGTCACCAATTGCCAATCAACTCATATGGGGTACTGGATTCTAACATGCTACTGTAAAAGTCACTGTCACACTGTCACTACTTTGTAGTTACATCTTGTATTATTTCACTCCCTTCATATAAAAAGTTATTGTTTGAAACAATGAATTGCGGTTGATATATTACTGTATGAGGACAAATTTGCCAGTAAGAATTTGTGTAGCCACAACTAGAACAGTAATTAGCATCTGGCATGTCATACAATAAATACATGCTGTGTGAATAAAAGAAGAAATGAACAAATGCATGAAGGAATACACGAACCTAACACACGTTTCCAGATTACGACTTTACTTAACACTGAGTTAACAACTTTAGAATGAAGTATTTGGAATAAGTGACTGTATATGTTCCTGGTCAAATATTTTATCAGATAATGGTGTGTATATGTGTGTGTGTGTGTAGTGGCTTAGTACCCGTCAAGTGTTTTCTGCCTTCTTAAACAGCTGCTATGTGATTTTTCCAGAGCATAGCAATTAAGAATAGCACTAATACAATTTTGAAAGTGCTTAGCACAAAATAGCCATTTCTCTAGACCCCCAAATAATATATATAGGTATATACCATATATATGGTATAAACTGAGTGGAGTCCAAGGACATTTAATTTACTGTCTTTTGAAGTGCAACGTTAATTTCTACTGGACTTTGGACTAGATATATAACAAAACTCTTCTGTGACCTAGCTCAATTCAGCGGCATTAAGATATTGTCTTTCTTTTTTTATTCTGTTCCCCTACTATGTCTAGAAAATGCATATAACCCAGTTATTAACCAAATACCCAACTATCCTAGGAGTCTTTCCTATCTTAGAAGCAGTAGCAAAATATTGAAAAAAAAAAATGATAAACTGTGACTTCTTGTCCAAGTCAATGGATAGTACAATCTTTAAAATAAAGTTTTCCAATGTGCAGATTAACATTTCCTGAGACATTAAGTCAAGTCATACTGTACGCAGCTTGATGACTAGATGTAATCAAAACCAGGCCTGCTGTTTTGGACAAGAATTTTCCAGCCAGAGTAAGCACTATTATTGCCTACTTTTGTTTTTCCTGGTTTTCATCTGATTTACAGGGTAGGAAAACAAACGTTGTAAGCAAGAGAGGGAAAAGTGGGCTAAGTAGGAACTTGCCAGAGATCTGGCCTCATTTTTCTCTTACCTTCTCTATATCACAAATGCACCCCTGGGAGCAGGCATCAATGGTATGCAAATCTAATTGCAAAAGTAATAAACAGAAACTACATGGATGTTTCTTGTAGTTAACCCTGTTAATGTCAGACTGGAAGTTGTCTAAATGTCTAATCTCTCATTGAATCAATAGTAACACATTTTAGACAGACGACAGGGTAAGAGAAAGAGTGATGGAAGAATATCATTTCCAGATTCCTATGGCATGCTCAGAAGACTTTATTAATGTATGCTCCATGGAAAAGTGGCATGATAAACAAAACAATCTAAAGAATAGAATTTTTGAACCATTTTAAACTCCAATTTGATAACCTTAAATGTTTTCATCAAAATCAAATGGCTACTGGCTTGCTCATTTGCATTCCAAAAAGCAGGGAGAATTAAAAACAACAACAACAACATAAAACCTACCTAATGGTTAAGTTAGGATGTTAGCCCAGTGATTCTCGTGGGTGGTCATAGACCAGTATTATCATCTGGGAATTTGCTAGAAATAGAAATTCTCAGGCCCTATACCAGACGTCCTGAATCAGAAACTCAGAGCCTCCCAGGTATTTCTAATGCACACTAAAGTTTGAGAACCACTGGATTAAGACATATCCTCCAGTTTTCAAGTAAAGAGGTTCTTTTTAGTGCCAATTTTCCTAAATTTGAATGAAGTAATTTCAACTAATCAAGAGGAAGCAAATATATCAAACTAATGTTACTAATTTTTGTTACTTGAAACAATTGGTTTTATTCTAGCAAGTGATTTCAAAATAATTAGGTGAGGTTAATAAGAAGAAATTATTTTGAGAACTAAAAGGTAAATACCTTGGGAATCTTGAAGGTGGATCTATTTCAGGATTTCTCTACTTCAACAATATTGATAATATGTGTGGGACAATTCTTTGCCGTGGAGATTTTCCTGCATGTCACAGGATGTTAACAGCATCCCTAGTCTTTACCCATTAGAGGCCAGAATTACCCTTTTCCCACAGTTGTGAAAACTTGAATTTTCCAAATGTTCCCCAGAAGGCAAATTGCCCTCACATTGAGAACCATGATTTAGTCGATCATTTAGAAAGATTTATTTGTCCATCAACTTTAAAAGAAACAACAACATCTATTGGGTGCTCACTATAAGCAAGGCACTGTGTATTGCATTTAAAGGACATATTCTACATTAGTGTAGAAATTTTGATGCATCAAAAAGAGTTGTGAACTTGAGAGCAAGTTCTGTTGTGGCCTGACTCAGCTACTTTTCTCAATTGTTACTGAGGTAACCAGTTTATCCTGATCCATGAAATCACAGCTAATCATTTTACTCAAGTTTATTTGCGTCAAACCCTAAGAAGTTAGGTAATGAGACACTGTGGTGTGCTGGAAAAGGCAGTGATTGGAACTTAGGTGACATGACTTCTTATTTTATCTCTATTACTAATTTGTTGTATAGTCTTAGAAAATTCACTAAATTTTTTGGATCTAATTTTCTAATATGTAAACTGAAGCTGATGGGCTATATGATCTCTAAGATGACCTCTGCTTTTTATATTGTTATCAATAATATATATCAGTCATACCCAAGTGTAATTGATAGGTAACTACTGGTTGTTAAGAACCACACTAACCACAAATATTATCTCTTTAATCTTCCCATCAACTATATGTGGAGTCATCACTGACATTTTAAAAATTTTCAGACTAGAAATATTGAGACCTAGTCACATCGTAATAACTTCCCAGTGCCACACGATAGTGTCTACGCACCCTAGCAAGGGCCAGGGCCCTGCCCACTGTTCCTTATTTGTCTTCCTTGTATCAAAGCTGGTCACTGGGAGTATCTAAAATGATGGCCACAAAAAGATACGAGATGAGAACGAAAGTCAGCACCAACTACCTTAAAATAACATCAGGTTTTATTTTCAATAGAATTAATCAAAACAGACATCAGAACACAGGTGTAGTATGGGGCAGTTGCTAGTTTTTAGCATTTATGAAATACTTTTGATTTGTCAAGTATTATTGTAGTGCCCCAGCAGATGGAAATCTCTAGATCTTGACTGCCCCCAGGAAATTCAGCAGTCTGCACAGCGCACATCTCCTGGAGGGAAATCCTGGGTGGTTTTCCATCAAGCCTCAGTGAGGACAATATAGCCAGAGGCCTCCTAGACAGGTCTTGCTTCTTTTGCACTCCTAGGGAACCAGATGGAAAATGAAACTGCAGCCGGGGAAGACGATCAGGAAGACCTTTGTATTAGGCTCCCTTTAGCCCCTTTCAGGTGAAAATAATAAGAAATGAAAATTCTCAGGTTTGTTAACAGACCTTTATTCACACCCTGTCCTTGTTCCTTCCTGTGGCAGAACTTTCCATCTATCTGTATAACACTTAAACAGTGGCCCAAGGGTCTTGCTGGATTTGTAGGTGTGTCTAGGAGGCCTCCTTGGCTTCCAACTTCAACCCCACAAAGTACAGCTCATGAGAACTTGACAGGAAGTTGTCCAGAGTGGTCTAACCCAGCTACCTTCCCCAGATGTTACTGAGAGAGCCAGTTTATCCCGATCCATGAAATCGCAGCCAATGATTGTGTACATTCGCAGAAATGTACTCAAGTTGATTCGCGTTAAACCTGACCTTAGGAAAGACAGAAGGGGAGAAAAGAAGGGCCACCGTTCTAGATCTCGTGTCAGTCATGCTCACAATCTGATGCCAAACATGATTGTTAGTATCGGTATTATTAAAAGAAATTATAAAAAAATTGAGGTGAAGTGACTTTTTTGGCCCAATTCATTACAGAAAATTAAGTGAATCACAGTCAACATGCCACTGACCTGTACGTCATTCTTTAGAAATAGCATCATTTCCGTCCCTCATAAAGGCCATGGCTTAAGATTTCTCAGATTTTGTCTGACAATGACTTACTCAAAATTCAGAAGAGCTTTAAGGTCCCATTTCTGCTTTTATTACTTTAACAAGAAGGATCTTGAAGGAAGAAAATAAAACATACAGGTGACTTGCATTGTTTTGTTTGTTTGTTTCTTTCTTTCTAAACTTGCAAAAAAGCTTTGTCAGTCAATCCATAGGCAAACTGCAGGGTCTTTGTGAAGCGGGCCCTGGCAGAGCGCTCGCTGCGACACTGGCAGCGTTATTAGTATTCTTCACGACTGTTTGTTGTCCGCGTCTCCAGGGGCAATTACCTTGCTTTAATTTAGGTCACTAATGATATTATGATAGTTTGATGGTGGTGTAATTTCTTTTGATGTTGTTTTTGTTGCTCTTGCTTATATCAACTCACTGTGATTCCGTGAAAGGCTGAATTCTACACCCACAGAGGGAGGAGGGTGGGCGCAGGGGCGGAGGGGGGCTGCGCAGCTCGACCACGTGGGCGGCGCTCAGGCCCGGCAGCTGCGCTTCCGCGGGGCCACTGGCCCCTCCATGGTCCCGCCAAGTCCCCGCCAGCGTGGGGGCTGAAGCCGGGGAGATCTCCCCACGCGAGGCTCTGCCCTGTCAGGTTTGAAATTATTTCCGACAGGCTACCAAAGCAATCGAGCCCTCGCTTCAGCAGCTTTTGCACTAGTTGAAGTCTAAGATAGATCATTCGCTTCCGTGGCCTCCTCTCCCACCCCTCCTCATCTCCCTTACGCAGAGACCTCACGTGAGAAGGGCAAAGCTTGCCGGAGCCCCACCCAGTACGTGGCCCCCGTCGGTGGTCAGTTTAGAGGCCTGCACTGATTGTTTGATTGTTGTTTAATAGAAACACTTTTCTTGCTATTCAGCTTCATTCATTTTTTTATTGCACGTAAAGCCATAGTATTTATTTGAAATACGTGCTTACTGTGCTAAATGTGTTTTAGTGGAAACCGGGTCTGGACCGTGTCTATTCCATCCGCACTGCCACCCTTCTGGTACTGAAGGAGGATGACTTGCGTTCGGGAACGGAGACGTTGTCCCCGCTGTGGGGCGGTCTGGGTCTCCTGCCGGTAGACCTGCAGTGGACGTGGCAACGCGACGCAGAGTCCTCAGCGAGTTTTCTGGTTTGAGGGAAACTGGATATTTCAAAAATACCTATAAGAGAAATGAAATATTTAGAACTTTAGAAATATTATTTAGAAAATATAGATACTAACAGTGATTAGAAAATACTCTTACTGTTGACAAATGTTGTTCACAAATAGCGCTCCAGAAATATTAATCTATGGAACAACATTAAAAATAAAAAAGCTGAGCTGTACAGTTTTGGTTGTACTACCCATCCAAGGAAGCAGTTTCATACCCAACGCCCCCACGCAACATGGCTTGAGAGCTGTAAGGAAGCAGTGTAGGCAAAGAGTCCAGCGAACGCACAGTTTCCAGCTTCTCTCCAATCGCAGGAGTATGTTGCTGTGTGGGACTGTTGGAAGCTTCTGGTCTAAAAGATGGCCAAGAAGGCCAACTTCTCCACATTCATTTGATACAGAAGCCATCAGTCCTGGGGGCCACTGTTCTTAGGACTGTAGCTGGCCCTGAGAACCCAACTGTTTATTTCCCAAGGTTTATTTGCCCACCTGGTAGGCCAGGAAGCATTTAGGTGTCTGGAGAAGTAGGAGTGTAGTTATTTCTCTTGTTGATCTGTGGCTCATTGATGAAGTTATAAAAGATGACTGTCACTTCTTTGAGGATTTTGTCAGAGTTCTAGTAGTTATTTAGTATTTATTGACTCACTAGCTCTTAAAAGTGATGGGAGTAGAGTTCTCAATGTTTTTTATTGGTGGAGTAAATATTTTCCAAACTAGAAGTGTTATCTTTTTATTGTAAAATTCTTCTCAAAATACACTTTTGCAATGAAGTCCTGGTTTTACAGAAAAAAATAAAATTTTTAAACATTAAAATAAAAAAATAACAAGAATAAAGGGAATAGGATTATTGCCTAAAATATGAACATGTGAAACATTACACATGGTGGATACAATGTTTGTAGACCCAAAAAATAAACATGAAAACCAGAATCCAAGGAAGGAAACAGCAACTTACACTTGTCAGATACTTTGCTAGGCACTGAGGTTAAATCCCTCTCCTGAAATTTACATTCTATACGTGTGGCCAGGTCAGAGTTTGCCAAGGAAAATGTGAAATGAATTGTAGAAGGACCACAAACAAAACACTTTGGAAAACTATCCACCCACAATTAGCTGAGTCATTGAATAGACTGACATGTGGCGTATTGACTATGCAATGAGAATTTACAGGCTGGGGTAACGTAAATGATTTGATTTAGGGAAATAGTGCGGCAAAGTCACTTAAAATCATCTGCCTGTGGCTCCATGGAGAGAACATTTCTTTATTTTCACCAGGAAAAATCATCTCATTCAGTTGCTTTTTTTCTTCACCACACCAGTGCAAGGATAGAGAAATATAAACAATGCACTTGAATCACATACAGAATTTTATAACACTTTTATTTAAAAGTCATCTTAAGCCTTGAAGAGTTTTGTTACTATTTTAGACACTATCAAAAATGTGGACAAGAGAGAAATTTCAGATTTTGTTTCCCTGAGAACCTGTAAAGAAATGGAGGTAATGTAGAAGATTGAAACAAACAAAAGAAAGATGAATACATCTTAATCTCTTGTGATTTCAGAGGGAGGGAGGTATGATAATATGTTGAAAGCAGTACAAATCAGAGATTGATGAAATCTTGATACTTGAGAGGGCCTTTCATGAATATCACTTTGTGGTTTTCATTAGCCTGTTTCACCTGAGCATGGACTTTTCAGCTTAAAAAATGAATGAGTTTGACTAAAGAATATCTAAAGTCACTTTCAACTCTCACATGTTATGGTTCTTTTAAAATCAGTTGCAAAGTAAGATTGGGTTGAAAATAGGACTCAACCACTCTTATTTGCTATGTCAATTCCCTAAGCCTTCCTGTCTTTTGGAAACTTTTTCTGTTTGCTTAATTATTTATTCCAATCCTACTAACTGATTCATGTCAATAGGTGAGCCAAGATAGAAAAAAAAAAGAAAGAAAAAGAAACAGGAAGTAGACACAGAAACTCTAAACCAGCTTGGTTTTATGTAGTCTTGTTTAAAGAAAACCTCCAGATTTCAGCTGTGTACTGTTTAAATGTCTCCTTAAATGAAACTGACAGAGGGAGAATAGGATCCAATTAGCAAGAGTTTCCTTTCCTTGCATCTGATAAGTTAACATCTGTGCCTTCTGATAAAGGCACTCTATTTTTTTTTTTTTAGTGGCATTTGCACTATTCATTAGTTCCCTTTTAGTACAAATAGCTGACTCCAAAAAGTGCCCTTGGGCTACAATGAATTGTTAGACAGGTGGCAAAGAGATATCACCTGAGAAGGAAGCCTCTCCAGGTATACATTTGGGTTTTCACATTAGCAACATACATTAAACTGTGAAAGAAACTTTATTAGTGACACTGAGTATTTTAATAGTCCCAAACATTGATTTACTTAATATTAATATAATAAGGATATGATGATCAAGGTTAGCTACTAATTTGTGGTTATCCACTGATTCCCTTTAAGGTACATAAAATATTTAAGAAAACACTATTTTTTTTCCTTGTGATTGTATGCCCATTTTGGACAGGAAAAATTTTTTGCTTTTGCCCTCATTCCCAAATGTCAGGCCCTCAGGTTATATTTTTGTTTGCAGAATTCTCACCCCTCATCTGATTTTTCTGCCAATTTCCCCTGCTCTATCATGTCCAACAATGTCCTCTGGAGTCTCCATCTGTCAGCAAGCACCTCTATCCTTCTGTTTCTCCACATAATACTGCCTCCTCTGTCTTAAAGGAATTCAGAGGACACCAGTTACCTTGTCGTTGGGCCTTTTACTGAGAGGTTTCTGGTTCTCAGAGGCCCAACCCCTACTTACCATAAGGCCAAAGGATAATATCACCAAATCCTCCTGCAAGAATCTCTGCTCTTATGCAGGTCTGTGCTGTGCAATCATTTCTCCAAACTCAGTCAACTCTTTCTTCTGTCTATTCACATCCTCTTTTAGAAGCACAAGCCTCTTCACACTCTGACAGGACTGCTAAGAAATTGAATCCAGAACTTAGTGTTTGAGATATTTCCCCTCTTACATTTCTTATGGGTTCTGAAATCATAGTTCTGATCATCTGCCATTACCTAAGAGAAGACCCATTACCTTTACAGCAGGAACACTACAGGAGTTTGAAAAGATGGATTCCAATCATGATAAAGACCTTTAGCAGTCAACTTCCGGTCCACTGAGACTCATCACCCTTTTCTTGTCATCACTGGGGAGATGGTGATGTCCCAATATGTTTTACCCAGAAAGTGTAAACAATGCAAAAAAGCTAAGAAGTCATTTTTTAAATTAATGTTTAGCTGACTTACATGTCTGTACAACATCCAGACTGGTATCACCATAACCACTGAGGTGGACAGGGAATCATTTTATATTATTTGCAGTACCAGAAGGCTTTCACTCAGATTGGCACTTAGTTATTGGTCAGGCAAAATATGTGACATGACATCCTACCATTTGATTGCAAGCAGAGAGAGAGAGAGAATAGAAAGTGAGTTATGGGGTGGGCTTCACACTGAATGTTGTAACAAGCAAGTATGGTTGTGACAACATACTCTCTATACCAAGTTAGAGGAATTTAATGTCAGCAATTCCCTTCCACCCAAAACAACTCTGAAACTGGACAAAATTGTAAAAAACTACCACTTTGCAGCTGCGGAAAATAACCACAAGTAAACAACAAACAGAGAAGTATCTATTCATGAAAAACTCTTGGGCTCAAAGTAAAAACAGTGGAATCTATTGCATTCTTGCCTGTAGGATGTCCCGTTTTCTCCTTCCCTCAATTCAGTTGAGACGGTTGCACTCTTAGGACAGGGTTGGCTGCAGAAATGAGCAGCTTTGTTGCTGGAGGGGGCTAATTTTATTTGGCACAGGGCAAAATCCTATACCCAGGGGCATTGCCAAAGAAAACAGAAAATTCAGAAGGAAACAGAAAAGGAAAATGTGATGGTAGAGTCTTGCTTAGATGAGCAGTGGAATGCTGGACTAGCCAGAAATTTAAACAGGAGATCCCGGAAATGAGAGAGCCATACATAGATGAACCTAGTAGATTTTCTACACATGCCTGGCTCACTAGGAGGCTGCCAGAGAAGTTCTAGGATAGCCAAGCAGAACTAAATGCTAGTGCAGATATGAAACCTGCATGACATTTAAATGCATGTCCCAACCACACTCAGACCTGTTGGGAGAGGGCAGAAGTCTTACTGGCATGAGGTGGTTGAGCAAAAGCTCTGGCCAAATGATTGCCTAACCACTAAGCTATGCAGACTACAGTGTGATCCTTAGGGTGTCAGCTAAGAAATAATAATAATAATAATAATATAAGCCTGAACAGAGACACAGTAGCCACACTCTGTGGAGGGAAAACAAGCATATAGATACAGTGTGGAGAAATGACTGAAAAAGAAAACAAAACAGAAACAATAACAACTCTTAAGAGAAAATAGTAAGAATCCAGAATTGCTGCAATAATCTAAAATTACAATGTTTTTAGTCAAAAATGGAAGAACATGCAAACAATAGGAAAATATGACATACACAGAAAAAAAGTAGTCAGTAGAAACTGTCTGTCAGTGGGCAAAGATGTTGGCTTTAGCAGACAAGGTCTTCAAAGTAGCTGTCATATATATGCATGTTTGAAGAATTAAAGGAAAATAGGATGATGGTGAATCAACAAATAGGGGTCACAATAACAATAGAAATCATAAAAAACAATCAAATGGAAATTCTGAAGTTGAAAAGTACAGTAGCAGAAATAAAAAAATCTACTACATAGGCAAGAATCTGTGAAGTAAAGATAAAACACTAGAAATTTCCCAAATTAAAAATCAGAGAGGAAAAAGATTAAAGAGAAATGAACAGAGACTTGTAGCATAAGTATAAGCTTACCAACATATAGGTATAATGAGAGTTCTAGGCAAAAAGGAGAGAAGAAAGGGTCAGGATAAAATCTTTGTAGAGTAAATTCTTATAGTTTTCCAAATGAGATGAAAAATATTAATATACAGATTCCAGAAGCTCAATGAAACCAAGTAGGACAAATACAAAGAGATCCACACCTACCACATAATAAACTGTTGAAAGCCAAAGGCAAAGAGAAAATCTTAAAAGTAGCAAGAGAAAACTGACTCACTGTATACAGGAGAACAGCAGCATGAGGAAAAGTTGAATTTTTATCAAAAACAATAGAGATCTAAAGGTAGTGCAGGGGCAAAAAGTTCTGGGAAAAGCAAAACAAAACAAAAACAAACTTGTTACTATGTTAGTCCATTTTGCACTGTTATCAAGTAAATACCTGAGGCTGAGTAATTTATAAAGAAAAGAGGTTTATTTGGCTCATGGTTCTAAAGATTGCGCAAGGAAGCATTGTGCCACCATCTGCTTCTGGTGAGGGTTTCAGGGAGCTTTTAATCAAGGCAGAAGGTAAAGGGGGAGTAGGTGTGTTACATGAGGAGGGCAGGAGCAAGAGAGAGAGGAGGAAGGGCAAGTCTCCTTTAAACAGCCGCTCTCTTGTGGACTGATACAGTGAGAACTCACTCATTATTGTAGGGAGGCTACTGAGTCATTTGTGAGGGTTCTGCCCCCATGACCCAAATGACTTCCACCAGACACGACCTTCAACACTGGAGATTGAATTTTAATGTAAGACTTGGGGGACCAAACATCCAAACCATGTCATCCACCAAGAATTCAACTAAACCATCCTTCAAAAATGAGAAAAAGAGAAATAAGGCATCCCTAGATAAACCTTGCCCGAGAGAACTGTTGATAGCAGAATTGCTTTATAAGAGATACTAAAGAGAGTCCTGTAGATTGAAAAAGAATCATACCAAATAGTAACTCACTCTAGAGGAAGAAATGAAGAGAACTGGAAATGGAAAATAGGTGAGTAAATATAAAAGAATATATAGTTACCTTTTAAAACTCTTTTTAAAATTTCTTTAAAAGTCATGAGCAATAATTGTAACACTGTGTTTATGGTCTTATAACATATACACATGTAATTTTTATGAGAATCAGAGCAGTAAGGAACAGGAGGAAAAGGATCCACACTGGAGCAAAGTTACTATACTTTACTGGAACTGCATCAGTATTAACCTAAGATAGACTGTGAAAAGTTAAGAGGCATATAGTAATCCCCAGAGCAAAATTGCACATTTTTACATTAAAAAAAGCAATAAAGTAGGGAAAAAATTGGTCATAATCCATCCATGTCAATAATCACATTAAATGTGAATGGACAAATCACTTTAATAAAAAAAAGCATAGATCCTAAGACTGAATAACAAAAAGTAGTATCCAACTGTCTACTTAGAGAAACATGATAGAATCACAGACACAAATAAGTTGAATGTAAAAGCATAAAAAAATATATACCATGAAAATAGTAGGTACAAAACGTAGGAGTATCTATATTAATATCAGAAAAAAACAGTTTCTAAAAGTAAAACTATTACTAGAGATAAAGTCAGACATTTCATGGTATAAAAGGGTCAATACATCAGAAGTATATAATAACTGTAAATGTATACACACCTAAAAGAAGAGCATGCAAAATACATGAAGCAAAAACCAACAGAAATGAAGTGTAAAAAAGACAATTCAACAATTAGAATAAGAGTTTCAACATTCCATTCTCAATATGTAATAGAACTAGTCAGAAAATAGTGCCTTTGAATGACACTGTCAATCACTTTGTCTTAACTAATAAATACAGAACACTCCACCCAACAACAGCAGAATACACTTTCTTTTCTTTTTTAACACAGGTAGAAATCTCTAAGATAGACCGAATGCTAGGTTTAAAATAACTCTCAATAAATTTAAAAAGGATTGAAATATTCAAAGTCTGTTCCTTACAATAAAATTAGAACTGAACAACATAGAGAATTTTGAGAAATCCCTAAATACTTACAAATTAGACAAATACAATTTCCAAATAACCCATAGATCAAAGAAGTCATAAGGGAAATTAGAATGTGTTTTGAGTGGAATGAAAACTCAATATAACAAAATTTATATTACATCCTACAACATGGATGAAACTTAAAAACATTATACTAAGTTAACAAAGCCAGATGTAAAAAATTGCATGTTACATTATTCTATTTATATGAAATGTCTGGGAAACTGACATCTAAAGGGATAGAAATCAACTTAAATATTCCTGGGGCAGAGGGGTGACTTTGAAAGGCATAAGGGAACTTTTTGGGGTGACAGAAATATTCCAAAACTATTAATAGATTGTGGTGATGGTTGCACAACACTCTAAATTTTCTAAGAATCATTCAATTGTACACAATGGGCCCATCTGATGGTGTGTGAATTATGCCTCAATAGAGCTATTAAACAAAGAAACAAATTTATTGGAAAAATTTAATATGGTCAAAATCTGGAAAATTTATTTTATAATAAATTGGCATACTTTTGTTTATTTCCAAGAAATAATCCCCATAAATTTTTGAATTGTAAACAAAGTCGTAGACCATAATGTCCTAAATTACAAAGCCCCATTCTACATAGAGAAAAACACAGACTAGCTATGGCATTCCAAGAATCTAGGTGAGTGGCTGACTACCTTTTGGGTGTTTTATGTACATAGATAGGCAGAAGCTTATTAATTTAGGACCAACAATTGACTGACAGCTTAAAAGAATTTTTTCAAGAGGACATAAAATTGGATCAGACGCCCTTCAAATATTTTTCTTTAATTTAAAACATTTAAACATTAAATAATTCTACAGTAATTATTCTGCAATCATTGTGATGTTATGTCAGTTATTTGTGTTCGAGTCCACTTACTGGATCTCCCTATTATTTTCCTGGAATAGTCACAGACAAAATGCAATTTTTTCAAGTTCATGCTTTGGTTTTATTAAGGTATAGCATGAACTTGTGAATTAATTTCAGAAGCTATCCTTCCAGATTTTTCTTAATTTTCCTAATATAGGACACTAAAAAAAATCTGGAGACTCACAGTTTTTCTAGACTTTTCAAAAAACATTCAATTGTGTTTTCAAAGAAATTTCTTCTTAGCATCTGGTCCATCTTTTTGTGCTGATGTTTTTTCTATTTACATACTACTTAAAGTTTATAATTATAATAACAAAAGCCACTGTATAAAAAGATACGGAAATACAAAAGGGAGGTAAACATAGAATTGAGCTGATGAAAGCCAAAGTGTATATGGGCTTTTATTAATCTGGCCAATAGGTTACACTGATGTGGGTTTGTAGCAAGCATTTGCAAAAGGTGTTGCAGGCTATTTAGCTTTCATGCCGCTCTCCCACATTCGCTGTGGAGCTCCTTTCCAGCTCTTGCATCAGTTTAATATTCCCACAGTGAAGCTACACAACAACTGCAAAACTTCAGTGTCCTGTACAAACAAGCCTTGATTCCTCACTCATCTGGAGCCAGTGTGGGTAGACTAGATGGCTCTATTGACATGGACTAAGTTCTTTGTACTGCTGATTGGTCCCCAATGCCGCTCGCTGGTTCAAGCAGGGCAGCTCAGCTTTGCTCTCAATGTCTCATCCACTAGCAAGCTAGTCTGAGCACTCTTTTCCAGGGCAAAGGCAGAGGATCAAGAAAGCAAAAGCCTAAAGCACAAGTTCTTTCTCAGGAGCTCATAGCGAGCCCAGAGCAGAGTTATGGGTCAAGAATGCCCCACCCACAGTGGAGAAAGTTCATCAGAATTACAAAGTAAAGGGCAAGGTCTGGAGTATGGAGAATCAAGGACATTTTATAAATCAATCTGTCACATGCTACTCTCCAGGGGACAAAATTCTAGAGCATCACCTTCCTAACACCCAAAACTTACAGTCCCTTTTCATCCTCAGCTACTATATTTCTTTCTGCGCTCCTTTCACTACCAACTCCCACTGCTTCCCCTTCAGCTGTTAGTGCTCCAGCTCTCAATTCTAACGCCCCAGACACACTTTATGAATAAACCATTGTGTCTGTCCAGCTCTCTTCCTCCCTGTCCCCACTTTTCCAACTTCAATGTCCATGTCTCCAGTGCCCTTTCATTGACTCTTTCTTCCCTGTTCCCCAGGCACATTAACCGTCCATGGATTCATTTCTTCCCCAATACATTGGGGCTCAGTTATTACAGGTTGAACCTTTTCCTTGTTACCATTGCTCTTCCCTAATATTCCCTCCAAGAAACTTTAAACATAAATGTAATCAACTAGCCACATTTTTCCATGCTTACACTTGGCTTGTTTAGTGCTGCTGGGGAAAAACCCTTGAACTTTGCTGAGGCCGAGGCCACTGGCTATCTGTAAAAGATTACGCTGCCTTTTCACAGTGGCAACTAGTTGCTGTGAGCCAGATTCCTGGACATCTTTCTACATTTCCAGCACCCACCTTGCATCTGCATGGACTGTATCACTGAGGTTGTCCAGTGGAGTGGAATTACACTGTGTCTAGATGGGTCCACCAGGAATATCTTCTGTGATTCTCCAGGCTCACTCTGTTTCTCTACTTGACACCTGGGTACAGAGAACCCAGCAAAAGACACAGGGGTCCCAAAGATGATAGAGCCACAAGGTGGAAAGGCTGAATGAACCTGACGAGCATCACTTAACAACCAGGAATGATGGCATCACAATCAATATGAACTGAACACACTTGGTTATTGTGTTAGGCCACTGAAAATTGAAGGTAGACATCTTCAGCAACATATACTATAGTACTTAAATAATTGATGTTTATTAATGCCACAGGGTCTGTGGTCTGTAGTTTCATTGTAGCTTATAACTGTGGTCATGAACCCCTGGGCCATGGACCAATACCACTCTGTGGCCTATTAGGAACTGGGCCGCACAACAGGAGGTGAGCGGCAGGTGCGTGAAGGAAGCTTCATCTGTATTTACAGCCCCTTCCCATCACTCGCATCACCACCTGAGCTCTGCCTCTTGTCAGATCAGCGGTGGCATTAGATTCTCATAGGAGCACAAAACCTGCTGCAAACTGCATGTGCGAGGGGTCTAGGTTGTGCATTCCTTATACAGATCTCATGCCTGATGATCTGGAGTGGAGCTGAGGCAGTGGTGCTAGCACTTGGGAGTGGCTGCAAATACAGATTATCAGTAGCAGAGAGGTTTGACTGCAAGGAGAACATAATAAATCAATTGCTTGCAGACTCATCAAAACCCTATCAGTGAGTGGCAAGTGACAATTAAGTTGCATCTGTTGGCCGTCTTTAAATCAGAATCCAACACTTATTTTAGTCTGTGCGTGGCCCGCCCGTTGGTTTGTCTACCGCTTCCATCCACACCTCTTTCTCTCACTGCACACCTGTCTCAGTCACAGTCTCAGTTAGACCACAAGCTAACCCTAGCAAAAATAAGTAAAAAACAGATGTCGCTGGAAAGCTTCTTTGAAAAGGGGGAAAGACCCAATGATGAAACAGCAGAAGACTCTAAGACTGCCAACAAAATGAAAGCTACATTTAAAAAGAAAATACCAAAAGTCCTACTTAAATTTCAGGTTCATTGCAACAGGTGATTCACATTCTCCAAGCCCACTTCATATAATGTGTGGTGACTGGCTATCCAATGAAGCCATGAAAACTTAAAAACTGCTTCGCCACATGGAGACCAAGCACCCTGCATTAAAAGACAAGCCTTTGGAGTTTTTCAGAAGAAAAAAACGTGAACATGAAGAACAGAAGCAATTATTGAAGGCCACCACTTCATCAAATGTGTCTGCATTGAGAGCATCATTCCTAGTGCCTAACCACATTGCTAAAGCTAAGAAGCCCTTCACTGCTGGTGAAGAGTTGATCCCGCCTGCTGCTAAGGACATTTGCTGTCAACTTTTAGGAGAGGCTGCAGTTCAAAAGGTGGCACGTGTTCCTCTTTTGGCTAGCACCATAACTAATCGAATTGATGAAATAGCAGAGGATATGGATGCACAATGGTTAGAGAAGATTAATGGGTCACACAATACAGGTTGACGGGTCTATCAATGTTGACAACAAGGCAACAATGCTTGTTTTTGTGGGATATATTTTGAGGAGGATGTCCGTTAGGATATGTTATGTGTACTTTTGTTGTCAACCAACACCACAGCTGCAGAACTGTTCAAGTCTTTCAATGATGACATAGCAGGAAAACTGAACTGGTCATTTTGTGTGGGTATATGCACGGACAGAGCGGCTGCCATGACTGGACGGCTTTCTGGTTTTGCTACTTGGATCAAGGAGGTCGCTTCTGAATGTGAGTCTACACACTGTGTCATCCCTAGAGAAATGATGGGTAGCTGAAAAATGTAACCTGAACTAAACAATGTTTTGCAGGCTATGATTAAAATTATCAACCACATTAAAGTACATGCCCTTAACTCACATCTGTTCACGCAGCTCTGTGAGGAGATGGACGCAGAGCACACACGTCTTCTCTCATACTCAGAAGTGAGACAGCTTTAGTTTTTGAGTTACAAGAGCTGCTGCAGGGATTTCTTTTAGAAAAATTGTCACCACTGGCAGCACATTTCAGTGACACAGAATGGGTTGCAAAACTTGCTTACTTGTGTGACACATTCAACCTGCTCAACAAACTCATTCTGTCCTTTCAGGGGAGAACAGCAACTGTGTTCAAACCGGCAGATAAAGTGGCTGCATTTGAAGCCAAACTTCAATTATGGGGGAAATGAGTGAACATTGGGATTTTTGACATGTTTCAAACATTAGCAGAGATTTTGAAAGAGATCATGCCAGGGCCTTCTTTCTCCCAGCTGGTGCATGATCACCTATCTCAGCTTTCATGAGAGTTTGAGCATTACTTCCCAACTGCAAAAGAGCCCCCAAACTGGGAAGGAATGGATCCATGACCCATGTGTGAGTAAGCCAGGTGAATCAACTTTGTCCGTGCTAGAAGAGGATCAACTGCTTGATATTGCAACATACATTCTGGATTAAAGTCAAAGTGGAATATCCTGAGATTGCCACAAAACCACTGAAAAGCCTACTTGCATTTCCAACATTTTATGTCTTTGTGTAGCAGAGTTTTCTGCATTGACAGCAGCCAAAACAAGATTACGGAGTAGACCGTACGTAAGCAACACACTTTGGGTGTCACTGTCTCCTATCACTCCCAGATGGGACTGTCTAGTTGCAGGAAAACAAGCTCAGAACTCCCACTTATTCTGCATTATGGTGAGTTGTATAATTATTTCATTATATATTACAGTGTAATAGTAATAGAAATAAAGTGCACAATAATTGTAATGTGCTTGAATCACCCTGAAACCATCTCCCCCTTCCCCAGTACCCCACGCACCCTCCCCCCAGTCCATAGGAAAATTGTCTTCCATGAAACCGGTCCCTAGTGCCAGAAAGATTGGTGTTTACTGACTTATAATACGGCTCTGCAGTTCCGAGCCAGGTTCCTGTCAGTGTCCTACTACTCCTTTCAGCAACTATCTTAGGTTGTTTCCTCTCTCTTCACTTCTCCAACTATTCCCTCTCTCACAGCTCTAATGATTCAGAAGATAAACTTGGTTCCTTTTCACAGAAAGTAAAATTCCTTCCTTCTTTCTGAAACATATGTGCCAAGAAAATATAAAATGTGCCCCGTTTTATAGTGGCTCAGAATGAATCAAATGTTCTTTGACAAGTGTTTAAACACATGAGGAAAATAAACTCTTTCAAGCACTGACGGGTATTGGCTTTCACTTTCAAGTTTAGAAACAAACTGCTTATAGGAATTGTAAGTCATAAGGCATGGACAAAAACCAGTTATAATGGACATTTCTTTAGAATCTTTTTCTGAGGCTATTAAGTAAGATGATAACATAACATGATCTTCTTGCTTTAGTAACAATCTTCTTGGATAGGATTAAAGTTTGCTAATCTGGTAAAGCAGTAGCTCTCAACATTTTAGGATTTATGGCTTACTTTCAAAATCTGGAATTTTAGCATACCTGAAGTGATATAATACCACAGAACAGCACTTAATAAGCAAAAATTATAGCACTATCATACTCTGATATAACAATGTCCCCAAAGGGTCTCTAGTTATTTAATTATTCACTTTTTCTGAACTGCATTGATTTTTGCATAGAATTTGTGCCTTGAATTTGTTCTGTTATACTCACAAGGAACATTCTGACAATTTTTAGTAAACATTAGGCTCACTCTTTGTTACCAGCTTTTCCTTAGACTAAAACTATGGCTTTTACCTCTTGTTCACAAAAGATAACAGTTTAAACTCTGATGTTTTTTACTTTACCAAAATCATTCCATTATGTTCTCTGTCTCAAACATCACCATAACAAAATAAATACTTAGTTTAAGTATCTCCCTCAAATCATTTCCCATTACTAGCCCATTTGTCAAGGGTTCAGAGCATATATATGGATTATAATAGGCTGGCTGAGAATTTCTCTGGCAGAGAAATTAGAATGGGTAATTCAAATTTAAAAAAAAAAGGAGTGGAAATAAGTTCTGTTTAGTGACGATTCCATGGGATCCAGCTGAAGATTTTCAGAAGGCAAATTAATTTGTAATAACTAAGGCATCAAAGAGAAAGAAATTTTAGAGCATGAAAAAAATTCAAGTCCAGAGAAGAGTCTGCTTACTCTCATACTAAAATATGGTTTGTTAAGGGAAAAAAAAAGATAAAATGAAATTCAAGACCCTGTTAAGGTTTCAGGTCCCATGAGATAAAGTTTCCTCTAGTGATAAGATTGTGTAGAACATTTATTTCAATGTTCATAAGTGTCAAAGGATTAAAAAGGGGATAGAATAGAAAAAGCATCATCTAAAAGTAGTGCTGTTTATCTAGCAGAGTAGAGTCATGAAATGTTAAAAAGTCATGTTTCTATCCTTTCCGAATTGCATGAAATCCCCAAGTCAGAAATAATGATCATCTCAGAAACCTATACAAAAGGAAGACTGTAGCATTAATTTTCCAATCAATGAGCCATTTAGGTTGATCCTCCAAGCAATTGAGGAGAACTAGACATTATCACTAAACAAAAAGGACCATTCTAAATGCCAAGCATACATCATAATTTTAAATAATAAGACCTTACATTTGTGCAACACTTCAGAGTTTATGAAGCAGTTCTACGTACATTATCTCATTTATCAGTCTCTAAAAGAGGAAAAAAAATTTAAGGCAGGGAAAGGGATTAATGTCAGTGTTGTGCTGGATAAATGAGGGAGAGTTTCTGAAATAATAGAAGTCCTCAACAAATCTTCATCAGGAACTGACGAATTGCTCATCTCAACTTCATTATCCTTATCACGAGCACTTATGAGAGAAATGAAAAATTGATGAGCACCGTCATAATCAAAGAGAATAAATGTTTCTCTGTTAAAGTGAATGCATAATCTTTCCAGGAATAAAATAACAATATTCATTCATTATTAAATTCTGATAATACTGACACCAAATCTCATTTCCACCAGTATAGGAAATTAGTGATATAGAAGAAAACGGTTTGAACTTGGTGTTGCCAATCTGTGTATACATATATAAGGTGACCCTCTCCCCTCACCACCTGAAGTCTTTTGTCTCATCTCTCAAAATTGGGTGAATATTTTTGGAATCCATTTGGAGCAGAATGAGGGCTCATTTTTTAAGAGATACATTGTACACCTTTTAAAACCAGATTTAGGAAATGTCAAAGGTACCACATGCATTTCTTACAGCAGGAATGAATAGCATATGACAACGAAGACTTATCTTGAGTCATGAGGTTTCATTAGAATATTGCCATGTTTTCCTTATTATCCTCTAACACCCTCTTAGGCCAATCCTACACAAATATGATGTAAGAAGTGCAATTTACTGCATTAAGTAATCGTCTATTTTCCCTATCTGATTCCATCAATTATTTTCATTACACTGATGGAAATTAAAACAGAAAACAGTGATATTTTTCCCACTGGCGACTTAAAATTTGTATTAGTAATGTATTTAAGACATACTACTTTTTGTTTCACTCCTAAATTTAGCTTTCAAAGAAATATCAAATATAAGTAAGCAAAATAAAAGAATAAAAAAGCTTCAATACCTCTTCTACCAAGAGACAACCACTGCAAAATTCTTGGTTTAGGTCCTTCTAGTTCTATTTTCTGTGACCATGTGTGTTTATCTGTGTGTGTCTGTGCATTTATGTCTGTGTGAATCTATGTGTGTATATCTGTGTATGTGAGTATCACTGTGTGTGTGTGTGTGTGTGTGTGGTCTGTAGCTGGGCATTTGTGTAACTCAGCTAAAACTGGGAGGCTTTCACTACAAATATTAGGAGACAGTTAACAGGCTCCACAGTACTAATACTGAATTAGAGCATATTCTTCAAAGACCTATTATTCACCCATCACAAATAGCTACATTATTAAATATTTGTTGAAAGATAAAAATGTCCATATCGTAAATATCAAAAAATAATCATGTAATTTTGTATCTTCCTGAAAAATCATGATACAGATGTAACAAGGCTTAAAAGGTTGGGATTATGGTTTAAAGACAGGTATTTAATAAAGATCATACCAGAATGTAACAATAATGGTAGTAAGCTTTGAGCACATATCCTGTGCCTAAAAATGTGCCTTTAACATGTATTAAGTGTGTTTCTAAATCAAATTGTATTATACACACAGACTGTATTATACAAGAGTAGATTTTTTTTTTTTTTAACTTTGCCCTCAAATATCTTCTGGCAAGAAGGAGAGGGCCATTTGAGAGGGAGGACACTTAGTCTTGTCAATTAGCTTTATGAAGCTCTGGCTTTAAAAGGTCTCTTATAGGTAATATTAAAGCAATTGAAATTTCAAATTCTTTATTAGTTCCATTTCTCCCCCATGACATTCCTCTTCCTTGAACTTCCCCTGTGATAGCATTTGGGATTAATGGCAAGTTCCTGGGTGGTAGTGGAAGGGTTCCTGGTTCTCTTACCAGGACTGGTGTTTGCTTACTTGGATACTGTGTTGGGACTCACTGCTCCATGTCTTGGGCCATGATCTATTTCCTCTCACTGAATTAATGATGTTTATCACTTCAGTGGGAGGCCAGACACCACCTACAACAAAACATTCATGCTCAGCTTTGAGCTTAGAACTAAAAATATAAAACCCTTAATGAGATGTTAGTCTTTATTATTTAATATTTATTTACTTCAGCATATTACAGGGGCACAAATGTTTAGGTTGCATATATTGCCTTTGCCCTGTCCGAGTCAGATCTTCAAGCATGTCCATCACCCAGACCATGGGCACCAAACCCATTAGGTGTAAATATACCCAACCCCCACAACCTGCCTGACACCAGATGAATGTTACTACTATATGTGCACACAGTGTTGATCAGTTAATATAGATTTGATGGTGAGTACATGTGGTGCTTGTTTTTCCATTCTTGTGATACTTAATAGAATGGGTTCCAGCTCTATCCAGGGTAATACAAGAGTTGCTAGATCACCATTGCTTTTAGTAGCTGGGTAGAACTCCATTGTATACATATACCACATTTTATTAATCTGTTCATGTATTGATGGGCAATTGGGTTGTTTGCACATCTTTGCAATTGTGAATTGTGCTGCTAGAGACATTCTAGTGCAGATGACTTTTTTAGAGAACATCTTTTTTTCCTTTGGGTAGATGCCCAGTAATGAGATTGCTGGATCAAATGGTAGTTCTATTTGTAGCTCTTTGAGTTAGCTCCATACTACTTTCTAAGAGGTTGTACTAGTTTGCAGTCCTACCAGTAGTGGATGAATGTTCCTATCTCTCTGCATCAACGCCAACATTTATTGTTTGGGGACTTCTTGATAAAAGTCATTCTCACTGGGGTTAAGTGATATCTCATTGTGGTTTTGATTTTCATTTCCCGATGATTAGAGATGTTGAGCATTTTTTCATGTGTTTTTTGGCCATTAGTCTGTCTTCTTTTGAAAAGTTTCTGTTCATGTCCAAACTATATGGAAGATTAATCAAACAAAAAGTTGGTTCTTTGAAAAAATAAATAAAATTGACATACCTCTTGCTAGATTAATGAGAAGCAGAAAAGAAAGGACTCTAAGAAGATCAACCAGGAATGAAAAAGGGGAAATTATAACTGGTACCACGGAAATAGAAAATGTCATCTATGCATACTATAAAAATCACTATGCACACAAACTTGAAAATGTGGAGGAAATGGACAAATTATTGGAAACACACAGCTTCCCTAGACTCAATCAGGAAGAAATAGAATTCCTGAACAGACCAATATCAAGTATTCAACTTGAGGCAGCAATAAAAATCCTTTCAAAAAAAAAGTCCTAGACCAGATGGTTTCATGTCTGAATTTTACCAGACCTGCAAAGAAGAACTGGTGCCTATCCTGCAGAAATTATTCCACAACATTGAGAAGGAAGGAATCCTTCCCAGCACGTTTTATGAAGCCAACATCACCCTGATACCAAAACCAGGAAAGGACGTAAAAAAAAAAGAAAACTACAGACCAATATCCCTTATACATATAGATGCAAATATTCTCAACAAAATCCTAGCAAACTGAATTCAGGTGCTTATCAAAAAAATAATCCATCACAACCAAGTGGGCTTCATCCCAGAGATGCAGGTATGTTTCAACATATGCAAAGGTATATATGTAATTCCACACATAAATAGAAGTAAAAACAAAAGCCATATGGTCTTCTCAATAGAGGCAGAGATGTTAGTCTTTAAAGACTGAAATTCTTGAAAGAGAAATGGATGTTTTCATTTTTCCAGGTCCCCTGCCTTTATAGGTAAACGAGAAAACTTGATGATCTGAGCACAGAACTTTACTCTTTGGTTTAAAAGGAAGAAGGGCATGAAGTAAGGGGAGGCCCTTCCACATACAAAAGGGAAAATAACTCCTGGTACTAGGGGAATGTTCAAGAGGGATTTGGAGGTGAAAAGCCTAGGGGAAAAACCCTAATCTAATCAAGCTCTAATCCCAAATGGAGGAGACATAACCTTGTCTGAGGTGTGGGGAGGCAAGGTGATGGATATGGAGAAATAGAAGAACACTAGTTTTTGTTGCTCATTTCTGAAGTTTATCCTGGGATGTCTGCAATCCTCTCAGGGAAGTCTTTACTAAACATCAAATGACAGTTGTAGAACATCAGAGTGGAGAGAGTTTGTCTAGCAGCTGGGCCTGAAATCACCCTTTATGTATGAAGGAATTCTGTGTGATTTAGTCATGAGATATGGATGTGCTGAGAGATCCAGTGTGTCAGGCCTGAATTTGAGAGAAGATTCTATGAATAAAACAAGATGGTGAGAATCATGACCCTCATCATTAAGTGTGAACATGAGATCCAAGTGAGCTAGCCACACCTCACTAAACATGGGAGGGACAATCATGACCTAATGGAACAAGGACATCAATAATCCAGGGGACAGGCACCTTCCTGGACTGCTGTTAATATGCCTAAATTTCAAGAGTTCCCAGGGGAAAGGAGAGTGTTTGAGTGTTGTTTATAAAAGTTGGATCTTTAAATTGACTTTATATTTACTCCAAACTAGAATAAGTGGAGTTTCATTTATTTGGCAAGTTTAAGTCACTTAGGTAGAAGTTAATAAGATGTGCATCTTTAAAAATCACAGAGATCAATTTCTTAAAGTGCCATTAGTCTTTCAGGGGATTTTGGACTAAAAACACGTGCAGTTTCTGAAAATGTCCATTTCTCTTTCGAGAAGAATATTTTTCAGCCTTCAGAAACTTTTATTTTAATTTTCAAAAGCTAACTTGCCTAACAAACAAGATTCTAATGCCACAGAAAATAAATTTGTAACCACCCTGTTGCTTCCAGCAGGGGATTTTCTATTACATTGATTGAGAAAAATCTCTGAGTCACTTTGCTTTTGGAAATAGACATTTATTTTATTTCAGAGCATTTTCCTCTTCTTAATCAATCTGATTGATATAAAATTTCAAAAACTGTTTCTATATCCTTGACCTGAAAATGATATATGAGGAAAATAAAATACAACACAATACTAAAAAAGATCATTTAATCATCATCATGATACTCTATTTTTTGAGTTATTTCAAAGCAAAACATAGAAAATAACTTATGCTTCTTCTTGAGTAAATCAACAGAAAACAATGTCCAAAATATTATGGAACAGCCATCTGTACAATGGAATATCACTGGCTATTAAAATGTTTATGTTATCCCTAAGTAAAAATGTGGTTTTAATATAGCACGTATTTATGACTTCAGTTCAGAAATGTATTTATATCTCTCTAAAAACTGACTATAAAACTATATACAAAAATGTTAAAACTTGCCTGTTTTATCTTATTGGAATTTGTAAACATTTTTTAAAGGAAACTTTGTGCTATAAATAAAGAGGAAGTTTTGACTTTTTAAATGGAAAAAAAGACAACTTTTGTATTGTGAAAAAAAATCAGTGAGTCTGTCCTGCAAACAAAAAAAAAAAAAAAAGAAAGAAAAAAGAAAAGGATAATCCAACATATGGATGTAAATGTATGTTACAACATACGTTTACATCTTACAATAAGATGTAAACATATACTTGATATTAGAGCAAATGAGAAATTATAAGTTGGAGATTCTCTGCCTGAACTGATTCTTAAAATTTTTATTTTATCTCAAGAAGTCTACATCTCTTTCCATGTCTCTACTTACCCCTTCTCAAACCTTGTAGTCACAAATTAGCAACAGACACTTGATTGGCTGCCATCCCTGTTCTGCCCAGGAAAGACACAGGCAGCCACTCAGCATGGCTGAAATTTTGAGAGGTTAACACACAAGATGTTGAGACTGAAAGGAACCCAGTAGTTGGAGCTTGCCCCAAGTCACCGAGAGTAATGAAATCCAGTATAAAAAAATCTAAAATAAATAAAGTGATATAAAAGAGAGGGCACTCTTAAAATTTAGGGGAAAGTTTTCAGGTGAGGAGAGTCGGACTTGTCATTTTATACTTCCAGTCGCTCCTCCTTGGCAGAAGGACAAGACCCACACAGAGGGCGGCAGCACTGCAAACCCAGGAGGGCAGGGCATTTTCAGAAGGAAAAATTCAACAGCTTCAACAGCTTATAATTCTTTTTTCTTTTTCTTTTTAAAAAATTTCCCCTAAAGATTAGGAGTGTCAGACATTGACATGAGTCTTGGAGAAATGACCCGTAAAGTAATTAGAAGAGGAATTCCCCCAGGCCCCACCCTCTTGTCTCAGAGCTGGGTCAGATGAAAGACACCTCTGTTTACTTCCTGATCTGTCTAATTTCTGTAACAAGGACCATCCCAAACTCATCTTCCAGCAGCTGCTATAACTGAAACTCAAGAGGTTGCCCCAGGCACCATGGCACCTTCTTAGAGCTGCTCGACCCTAATGGATTAGCTTTCCTTAGCACAGGTGGCAATTTAACAGGAGACCAAACTTTTACACTAGTGAGAGACCACTGAAAATAACTTCAAAGACTGCAGGCCTAAAGAAGAGCTAGGAAAACACAGCCTTTTCTAAAATGCGTACCAACTGCCCATCCTCCCACCCACAGCTTCCAAAGGAAAATAATTACAAGAGTAGTGGACATGACAGAGAGTAAAGTTTTAATGTAATTTCAAAAATGAAGAAAAAGTAGAATATGTTCATCGGAAGTTCTAAAACTGCCATTTTTAATTATAAAACTAAGTTTAAGAACCAAATGTGGCTTAAGGATCTAATTATATTTTAAATAAAATATTACCAACTTTTTGTCTGGGAAGCTTTTTACAAACTTCCAAAAGCAATATCAGGGCTTACTTGGTTCCTCATCCGTATACAACATTTCCCATTCATTTTTAAATACTAAAACCCTTAAAAAAACAACTACTCATGATTATCCTTTTCATTAATAGCCCAGAATTTTAATTAATTGGCTCACATAAAAATGCTGAAAAACAGAACATAACATATATACCACAATATTTCTTAACTTACATTGAAAGCTCATGAAAGAATTCAGCAAGTAGATGAATTCAGATAGAGAAAGAGCAGATTACTGGAAAGGCAGGTTGGAGGCTGGGAAAATGACTCTGAAGAGCTGACAAAAAACACTAAATTACAGGATAATACACACAAAAGCACTTTGACACATGTAAGAACTAAATGTAACTGTTATTAAATGGTTAATTATTACAAGGGAAACAATACTGCATATGCAAGGTGTTCATGTATACCTGAACACATGTATACATGTCTATATGCATGTGTGTACATACACATGATCAACTAGCAAAATATTTCCTTAGTCTTTTAAACATCAGAGTTTGTGAATTTAACTACAGAAATTGAAGTGATTTAGGGATTGAGATCTTTTTTGCATTTTTAAAATAACATCCCAGTCATTGAAATCAATTGAAATGAAGAAAAAATATATATTATACCTAGCTGGAATGTCAGGGAAATGTCAGATTTGTCTTATATTTTTAGATTTTAATCTCACCTAACTGATCACTACCTAACTATGGGCAACTACCAGAAAGAATTATTTTAAAAAGTGGAACAGGCGTGGAAAATAACGACAACAGAAATGAAGACTTGTTGCATAAGAAGAAATAAAGTCTCAAAATGCTTCATAAATCATATTCACTCAAATTTTGTCTCCTTTATTACATAGAAAACGGAAATAAATATGTGGTGCCTGTTAAGACATTTGATATCATTATTATACTTTTTATAGAAACAGAACTTCTTCTCTATTCAAATTAAATTCTGTATTTTTGATACCTGGGTGGGACTTTCTCTAATGCATTTACTAATGTTTTACCTAAATTAAACTTGTGATTTCTGCCACGTGCAAGCAAAAGCATCCCAAAGGTTTTGATAATAATCTGAGTATAAGCTCAGGGCTGCGAACGTGATCCTAGACAGATTCACTTTCACTTTTTTGCACCCATTTGTCTGTCAGGAAATAGTTCATTTTTCCAGCCATGATGCCAACATGGATCCAAGACTCCTGCCTACTTTTTTAATCTCCCAGTACTCATTTTATGTGGTTCATGGAAATGGTTATGAATTTAGTAGCAGGAGAGGAATAAGCTAGAAAAAAAATGCTGATTTGAGCCTCAGCAGGTCCAAGTGCTGTGACATCAACTAGCTGGTTCACTGCTGTGAATGTGATTTCTCATTGTTAAAATGAAGGGAAAGGAGTGGGTTAGATTTCTAAAGTCAATTTTAAGATTAATATTCTATCATCAGATAAATTACATTTTAATTTTTGGCACCATGTCATATCCTATAATATCATCATAATTCTTGCATTATTTTTGTTCAAGTTATCTTCACGAGTGAGCTGAGATGTCATGCCATGGAATAGGTCTGGCAGTTTTGTTTGTTTTAAAGGAAATGAAATAAAGACCCTCCAAGTTCATGACTCTCCTTAAAGTATGCGCCAGCTTAGTGACAGACTAGAGAAAGGAAACTGGTATCCTTAACTTCCTAATCAGTGCTCTGAAGTAAATATGTATTTGTTTAAAAAAGTCTTTTCTCAGGAAATGCCAACCATGAATAGCATTTGACTCTTGCAACCATTGCTGGCACATAAAAACAAACAAACAAACAAATGAAAAGGTGGACAACACTCAGTCACACACCCAAATACTTCTGGACGTAGACGGGCCCCAGAATAATAGGTGTAAATCATCTCTCCCCTTCCAGGAAATAGCATGCATCCTTCACCACCCAAATGACCTTTATTTAATCTGTGAAGAATAATTAGTGATATCCTCACGCTTTCACCTCATTAAATTATTTTAACTTATCTGTTATATTTTAAATTAT
Source organism: Lepilemur ruficaudatus (assembly GCA_963574885.1). Lineage (NCBI taxonomy): Eukaryota > Metazoa > Chordata > Mammalia > Primates > Lepilemuridae > Lepilemur > Lepilemur ruficaudatus. The sequence goes on along the minus strand of CAUYRT010064970.1, from coordinate 73,232 downwards.
TCATTATAGACACGATATCAACCAAATATGGCAGAGTTTTCATATAACATGTGCTTAATAAATATACACATGGGTTTGCGGACAGCATAGATGTTTCTGTACCGAGCGATAGAACCTGTTATTTCAATCCCCACTTTGACACTTAGCCTCGTGACCTTCAGCAGATTACTCAAATTCCCCGAGCCTTAATTTCACCATTCCTACCTCACAGGGTTGTTGTAAAGATTAAGGGAGATAATGCACACACAGGCCTGTTTGTTCTTCTATTGTTAATTTTATTGCTATCTTTATCTTTATTTATGTCCCTCTGTTTCTTCTTAAAACAAAGACATGTTTTAGTCACCTTTACCTGCCAGAAGGAATTCAATTAGCACTGCATTCTTTAATACATCATCATAATTTTGTGAGATGCTTTTCTTAAGCCAGTGACAACTCCTTCCCATGTATCTTGGTTTAATGTGAGTCCCACGTGTGGCCCATTTGGGCAAATACCAGGGAAATGAGAGAACCTGCAGGGAAGAAGAGCTGGAAAGAAGTAGACAGATTTTAGAAGTAAGCGAAGAAAGAGGAGCTCCCAGAGAGGCCAATATTTTAAAATTGAGTCAATGGAAAAATGGTGATGTCATCATCAGAAATGGAAATCACAGAAAGAGGACTAGGGTTAGGTGGGATAAAAAGAGCTCACGTGGGAAATGTTAGCCGTGAAAGACCTTCACATGCGGAAATGTCACACACAGAGGACAGTGCGGGATGAGAACTGGGAGATGGTGGCCTGGAGGTGTCATCTGTTTCAAGGTTTCAGTGAAGCCATAATCTTAAGTCAGGTTGTTAATGAGGAGAGAGTAAATGTGAAATAGATGGTTAAGGACAAATCCTTGGGAAAATATCCATATTTAAGAGTTGTAAGGAAAAAGAAATGTCAGTGTTTGATAAATCTGATAGGCACTATATATAGCCAGGTTTACATAGGTAAAACTTCAAAGTACCCCTACAGTTAGATATTATTTCCTTTATATAGATGATCAACCTGAATGTTGAGAGACCAGAGAAACTTACTGGAAGTCACACAGACTGTATAGGCAATTAAACTAAATGATTTCCTTTTTCTTCTCCAATTAATGTTTAGGAGAATATTTTTACACTGGCCTATTAGTAATTATAGAAAACACATTCTGATATAGGATCTAGAATAATTTTAAATTAAGCTCTATCTTTCGTAAAGATGCAGACATCTCTTTAGAGTTGAAAACAAACAATTAGTTCTTGATTTTCTGCATAATACACAATGGTAAATACAAAACGGTAGATAACTTGAAAATGATCATAAGTGGATTTAGAATATTTTTGTGCTCATCGATGAATGTGACAATTTTTTTTTTTTTACTTTCTGGCCTCTATATCCAATGCTATTCCGAACTAGGATCTAGTCTAGGGGAAGCTGGGAAAAGTATATTTCACTGATTGAGAGCTTGGTCAGCCTTTCTTGGTTTTGCTCAGCAAAACAGCATTTACAGGGACTTTCTGTGCCTTGAATTTTCACAGCCTTTTTGTACATTTTTTAATCAATCCACATAAGATTCCTTTAAGGCGTTAGTTTTAAAAATGAAACTCCAAGTACCTACATCATAATCACGTAAACTGTTTGCTAAAAATCTAGGGTATTTTTCATTTCAACTCAGGAACTACCAAGAGTCAAAATTTCTGAAGGCACCTCAATGATCTGTATTCCTGAAGTGAGAGGACTTCTATCCTGGAATAATAAGAACTGGGTTAAGAAGCTGATGTTATGGTCATGAAAAAATAATTATGCTCATTAGTGTATTGCTCTATTTAACACTAAATATGGACATGATTAGCCGAGTTTCTTTTTTCTCAATAGATTGGAATAGAGAACACATAACATTTTGGAATAACTCTTACATAATACTGTACACCTAATACATGCTAAGAATATTGTCTCAAGCACTAGGAAAACCATAATAAAAAAAGCAAAAAAGTAATAATAAAAGGCACAATACCAGGAATCGAGGAGCTCAAATTCATGTGGAACCATTAAAATCTCAAGCTCATGCATTGTCTTACATGAAAAAGCAATTGCAGAAAGACTTTGAGCTATCTGTAATTAAGACAACTTAAGTGATATCTGACCTTAAGACGGGGCTGTCCTGATTTGGAAGATGAGTAGCTGCCATTGGCCTTTTCAGAAAAGTATTAACAAGATTATTTTTGTGTACCTCTATTACGAAGTTAGACCTTCCTAATGTTTGCTCTGTCTAGAATTGCCTGGAAATGATTCACAATTAAAAAAACAAACAAACAGTAAGTCATATTTCCTCAGTAGCATATGAAGTTTAAGAGAAGGAAGATTTTATCTCAAATGCTAATTAGAATTAGTATGTATTAATGGAGAAAAAAAAATCAGCAACTACACCTATTTTGATTATTTTCCCTGAGAAACACATATAAATAAGTTCTTTTTATGTAAGTAGTTGTGCAAATTTCTTTCTTTTTTAACTTAACACTATACCATGAGCATTTTTTCTTTTCTTTCTTTCTTTTTTTTTCTTTTTTTTTACATTTTGGAAAACTTTCTGAAAACTATTGAAATGTCGGACAAAGAGATGGACTGTCATTTATTTTAAAAATCCAATTATGTTAGATAACTTTTATTTCCATGCTTTTATCATGATAAACAATATTGTAATAAATATCTTTGCACAGAACCCTTTATTTGTACTGTATCTTTAATCATTTCATTAGGAGAGAGTCCTAGAAGTAGAATTATGCCGGATACAGTAGGGGAGATAAAGAATATAAACTCCTTGAAGGTCGATGATAGTGACTGACAAACGGTTTTTCAGAAGAATAGAACAAATAGAAGCCGTCACTAGTACTTGATGAGTGTATGTCTCATTCTACTCATTCTAACACTGAGCATTATTGTTTTAAATCTTTGTTAATCTTACTATGTACTTTCAATTCACCATCATCAATCATTAGTGATTAATCATCGATACAACTGATTTGTAATTTCTTGCATATTTAAAAGAGAAAAGTGACAGCTATCTATTTTATTACTTCTTTGGTTTTCAAGGACTAGAATAAAATTTGCCAAGCAAAAAATTCAAATGAAAGCCTTTTCTGTACTATGAAACAGAATGGTGATGTCAATTCTCAAGGATGAAAGAAAGTAGCGTTTTTAACATATACTATATACTTTTATAACTATTTGGAATTTTGTTGTTATTGCAGATGATGAAATTGAATTTACAGAAGTTTAAGAAAGGTTTTCAAAATTTTTAATTTGCTATGTGGCATTAATGTGATCCAACATTAGTTTTTACTTCAAATTGTATGTTCTTTTGATTATATAATTATAAATAATAATTTTAGTAATATTTTAATTTTATTTCCATTGTAAAAATATATATATACGGGATTCATCAAGGGCACTGTCTTCTCAAAGAGCTACTTTCTTAGAAATTAAGTAATGAAAAAATAAGAATTTCATAATAAATTAATTTAGTGGATTAAAAAAACTGTTCCTAAAAACATAAATATTACAAAAAAGTGACAGGGCAAAGCCAAGTATATTTTAAATTTTATTGAGCCACAAACAGTTTAAAAGTAGTTGAAGACAGTCACTCAAGTTAAACATTTTTATCTCAATCTAAGAGATTTTGCTTCTAGGTTGATTTCTTCTTAAAATACAAGATATATGATGCCACATCACAGACTCCCTAATTGTATCATATAAAGCTTTGACGTTTGATGTTCATAAGTCACAATAAAAGTGAATGATATTGCTATATTCAAGGGTATAGAATTGTTATTTAAGTTTCAAAGTCATAAAAATGATAAAGCTGAACTTCAGTACCGAGTCAAATATTCCCAGTTTAAGAAGAAAAACAGCGTTTTCTTCAAATATAATTTTTTACAGTATTTGTAAGAACAAATTTACTTTTGAGAATAATAATAGAAACTGAGCTTTGTTTAATATGTAAAGATGCATCTTGTGATATCAGGAAGATGTGTGTATGTGTATGTATGTATTTAGTGATAGATTGAGCTATACTGTCTCTATGTTTACAAATGTAATGTATTTCTATATATGAAAATGAACAAACATTCCTATGTATACTTGCAAATATGTAAATAAAAGAAATCTATTATCAATTACATATATACTTATTTATAGAATCTCTATATGCTATATAAGCAATACACATATCATACATAACTAATTCTTTGCATGTAGTGAAAGTAAATGTTATTTTCCTCCTTAAAAATAATAACTTACCCATTTTATTTGGAATAAAATTAGCACTGAATTTCTTTCAAAAAGAACATTAAATAAATAAAATAAGTGGATAAGCACCCCATATGTACTCATAAAATTTAGGTTGTACTTGCAAATTTTTAAAAGTAATGAAGTATAAATACAGGAACAAATTAATTTTCAAAAAGGCCAATGTGCTTCATGCTAAAGAACATATCGACAGTTACCTTTTTCTTTTCTATTTCTATATTTTTCTCATTTGTTGCCTATGAGCAGAGGGAAAAAATCTTCAAAAACCAAAAATAAGACGTGTAGGAAAGCAAAGAAGTTACTTCCACTCTTAAAAATAAGTGTTTACATTGTATTGGAAATAATATTAACTGTGAGTTAAAAAAAGATTACAAGTAAATATGAAAATAAGTGGACAAAGACCCAAGATGTGTGCTCTATTTATAAATTTTGTATTAATTATGCCTACCACAAAACTTATTTTAATCAATAATGTATTAAAGGTCAGGTCTCTTCTCTTGCCTGCTTCTGCAGACAGGGACAATAAATTTTTCCTGGTTGGATTAAAGGTGATTTTCTCAAGGCAGGGCTGTGGTTACTTATTCCTAGCTGTTCCTAACCTGAAGATCTGTAAACTGGCCAGATCTGACATCCTGGATTAGGAAATCACTAAAGTGCAACTCTAGTTATTAGATAAGGTCTTTCTTTGTATTTTCCAAAAGCAAATTAAGTTACGAAATATCTGTTTTAACACTCAGAAACACACATCCTACTTATGTGGTGAGCTAGGAATGCAGAAAGACCAAATGAGATCAAAGGAAAAATTTGCATTTTCTTTTTCTTCAGCAAAAATGTCGCTAATAATACTTCCAAAATTATTACGTTGTACTAGTTTCTTGGTCGGCTCTAACCCTCAAGCTCACAGAAGTATTTAAAACAGAGACTGAAGATCTGAAAGAAGCACCTAAATTTAAGCAATTGTACATTAAGAAAAAGAATGCTATCTATTTAATTAACATGTCACCTCCTGGAAGGCCAGGTGTTCCTTAGAAGTTGCCTATATAAGTATTGATCTATCTAAACCTCATATGAGTTGACAAGATAATGTGGCAACAGAAGCTTTGTCTGAGGGAAAAAATATGTCTAAAGACGTGTTTACTACTTCAACTCCTGTTTAAAAAAGAATCTCACAGTGCAGTCTTTGTTCCTAACTAGGGTTGTGCTTTTAGTACAAGTTAATGCTTGTAGAACAATCTTACAGTGATTATTTGTTGTTCATCATTTAGATTATGTGAGTTAAAAATATGTTGCAGTTATTGGAGATTTTCAGGCTATATTCATCCCCCAAATGTGGATAATATATTACATATATTTAGATATAATAGGGGTGATTTGAGAAAATTTAAAAAGGCTATATGAAATAGAAAATGTATACCTGTATGCCTCTTAATATTTATTTAATTATATACATTTATATATGCATGCATATATACACACACATGAAATATAGATATGTATATAGTTATACATATATTGGTATATTAAAATGTGTTTTTATGTGGATGTATAAACTTGATAGAATTGTTAATGTATTGGAATGGATTTTTTCCTTACTATTTCCTTGAGAAAAAGGAAACAAATATGACTGACTCATAATTTCCCTATCTGAAAAGTGCTTAGGAATAAAAACGGTTGCATAATCCAGAAAAAAATTTAAGATTAACATAACAAAAATATAGATGGGTCCGAGTAGCAAGCTTTTGCTGATTAACCAAATATAGAGATGAGGACAGCAAGTGCCATCTCAGAAGTGAAGCTGAATGAGCCCCAACTCTGGTAGACTATTCACCACCTATGAGAAGCTCTCGTTGGATATCCACTTTGCATTGACAACAGGGCATGGCTTCCTGCTCACTCTCGAGAGTCAGGCAGAAATGCTTAAAATAAAACTAAAAGAAGTAATTTCGAATTTTGGAAACTGAATGTGAAAATGCTCTGACAGAACATGCCCTGACTCACTGAATTAACTGGTGAGCGATAATGATGAGGAGAAATTGAGACAGCCAACCATCCCTCTGTTAGAAGATGGAAAGAGAAGCTGGAAAACATGAATTCCGGTGAGTAGGAGAATTTAATATAGGGTAAAGCAGTAATTATTGTTAAGGTTCTACTACATCATGAAGAAAATATTCCACTTTGTTAATCCATTTGTTCTAATTTTGTGATTTCTTTAATTGGGTTCTTTTTCAATTATCTATTGCTATGTCACAAATCACTCTTAACCTCAGTAGCTTAAAACAATGGCCATTTGAATATCTTGCATAATCTGGGTTTGGCTGGGGGGATTTTTGGTTCCTGTGATGTCACTTGACTGGACTTGAAGTTTGAGATAGCTCCTGAACTTGGTTGGCAGGTGGTGCTGGCTGTCTGCAGCCAGCTCACTCGAAGCATTTTAGGAAGCCTCATCTCTTTCCCACATGACCCCTCCATGTGCTTTGGGCTTCTAACAGAGAACAACTAAGTTCCAAGAAGGAGCATTCAAAGCAGACACATACTGATGCATGAGGACTTATCAAGCCTCTGCATCATGCTTGCTAATGTCCCATGGGCCAAAGCGAGGCGTACGGCAAGCTCAAAGCAAATGCGGGAGAGGACTACACAGGGTATGAATGCAAGAAGGCATGGGCTCACTAGGGGGACTCAAAAGTGACATACTGTTGTTGTCCCTGTATGTATGTGATTTAATAGTGCACTTGTTTCAGGAGAAGTGGATTCAGGGTAGCAGGATTGGGTACAGGGAAAAGGCTAGTGAAATACAACCTCAGCTGGAGAGTAGCTTCAGGTTGACCCCACGGTAAATTTTGAAGCTAGATTTTACCCAGAGTTAATCCAACCTTAAGGTGAGGGGGCCACAGGACTCTTCTAACCAAGCCAGTAAGTTTTCACCTCTAGGAAGAGGAAGGGTAGTAAGGGGGCATAGCCTTATCACCCCCTTACTATTGTTCAGGGCAAGTCTCCAGAGAACGGGATGGCCATAAGTTATTATCAGTCAACCCTTGTAATAGCTGGGGAGGGAAGTATGTGTAGCATCAACTAGAGATGTTCACCTGTAAAAGTTTGCTGTCATGTTCCTGGGAATGTTAATCCCAGCAATCTTGATTCCGCACATATCACAGAATACTGTAAAATTGTCATTGATTGTGCCTTGAATTCAGAACCTAAGAAACAAAGGACTAGGTCCTTAACCTTGGTAAAGCATTCCTATGAACCCAAGCCTTTTTATCATAAAGATATTCTTTCCCTCCCTACTCACATTAAAAAGTATTTTTATATTTTTTCTCTCTACTCTTATATTAAAGAGCATTTTTATATTTATTGTAATTAATATTTTTTTCTCTCTACTAGTAAGAAATCTATATACGAGAAAAAGAAAAATCCATAGCATTTTAATTGGTATTTACTTATTTTTGGAAAAAACATCGTAATTTAAGTGAAGTAATTATTTTGTAGCATTAAATACTCAGGCCATAATTCTCTTACTGGATTATGAGAATGAATAAAATAAGATGAGAAGGAGGAAAAAGATAAAAATAAGGAGGAGAATTTCCACAAAGAAGACTGGAGAGCTAGGGGAAACAAAAAGGCTCCCTCAAGAACAGGAATGAGGTGTCTTTTTACACAGTAGGATCCTTATCAAAGAAAAGACATGATTTGTTAAAAACAAAAAAAAACCTTTAATAAAGGCCATTGAAAATGCATTTGTTCATGAAATACCAAACTGGAGATATAATTTAGAGGAATACAAAAGTTAAAAGTCTGAAAAGGAAAGCAATGATCTATCTCAAGGAAAGAAAATTTTCTATGTTATTACAGTAGAATGAAAACAGAAAGAATTATTTGCTGTATTTATAAGATTTTTAAAAGAATTGATACTTATTAGATCATAAAATATATAACAACGTTGAAGAAATAGAAATGAAGTTAGACTTTAAAAATAAATGTATATTTGATATTTATAGGATATTGGAACAGAAAGTACAATAAAATTTGCATACATATAATCTTTTATAAAGTTTAAATTCGGATTGCATGAAACTTGGTATATTTTAAAATAACCTCTAGTTTTAACATAAAATGTGTAATAACAACTTTTTATTCTAAAGACAATATCTCTGATTTAATGTATAAATTGAATATGACAAATAAAATGATCCTTAGTGTTTTGCTTTTAGCTATAGCAACCATCTAAAATATAAATTACAGGAAAAATGTTAAATAACCTAAGCCAGTTAGATTAGTGAGCTCACTTACCAAACATTAAAGTATTGTAGAGCTACAATAGCAGTTTTGTGCTGGTAAGTGAATAGCTCAGTGGGGAGAATAGAAAGTCAAGGTACAAACCCAGGACAAAATGGATATATTTTTAGTATAATAGAAGTTGCCTTAAAATCAATTGTGAAACGATGAATCCCCAAAATTCCTTGCTGTATAGTACAGTTCTGAAGTCTCTGTAGTTGATTTAAAAATACAACATCAAATTATAAAGGTACTAAAAGAAAATACATTACTGAAAGAATAAACTTGGGATAAGGAAACATTTTTAACTAGAAAACAATATTCTAATCAAATACAGTGAAAATATTGATAAATTCTTGTAACAATTAAACATTTCCATTGGTCAAAAAACCATAAGCAAAATAATATTTAAAACAACAAATGGGAAAAATTGTTACACAAAGGGCACAAAAAATGTTAACAGTGATCTTTAATAAAGGTCATTTATAAATCATCAATCAACAATTGAATAAAATTATTCAATTTTTTTTTTTTGTGTGTGTGTGTAGAATGAAAACGAGAGCACACAGGTATTAGGTAGGCAAAATAACAACATATCCAGTAACTTAATGGAAAAATAAGCAAATGACATGAATTAATTTTTTAAGAAGAGATCCATGGGTAATGAACATATGAAATTATGCTAAAATCAGTTATGATTTTATAATGTTAATTAAAATATCAAGTATAAATAAACTTTTTTTTAACCTATCAGGAAGCAATTTGACAGAGGAAAGTGTTATCTAGATTAGTTTGAGGAAATAGGCACATCACAAATTATTGGCGGGAATGTTAATTGGTACAACTTGATTGTAGGGAAAGTTAGGATTATCTACAAAATTTTAACATGCACATACCATTAGACCAAGAAAATTAACTTAAAAATACATTTGAAAGTGTATATGAAGAAATGTGTTCAAGGATGTTCATATAAGCATAGTTTGGGATTTGAAAAGACTAAAATAATAATAGGCTGATATTACGGAATAATTTATAGTTATTTTAAAAGTATAAGATAAATCCACCTGTCATCTAATGTGGTTAGAAACAGACATACACACACATGCACATTCATACACACACCATCTTCTATATGCTTTGAATCTTACTTAAAGCATACATAACCTGTTAATAGAATTTGGCTCTGTGGAAGACTAAGTGGGTGCACTACGAAGAAAGTTCTGGAAGAAACCTTGGACAAAAAGGATTCTGGGATGACTGAGCCACACATTGGAATGGTAGAAAACCCTAGTCACTGGTGATGGACAGCCAGCCACGCAAGCTACCAGACCCACCATCTGACAACAATGGAGGCGAGTAATTGTTGTCTTAGTCTACCAAGATTTCAGGATTCATCTGTGACTGCAGCCCAGCATTGCCTACAGCAGAAAAATAATAAATATATACATTTATTACTTTTTCCTCAAATAAATACAAAATAAATCTTAACACAAGAATTATCTTAAGTTCGATTTTATTGTGCTCTATTTTAGGATTTGCTTTTCCTAGGAGAAAATATTCTCAAATTTTTATGAGTCAGGAAACACATCAGATTTTGTAAAGTTCCATTAATTGTATGATTTCAACAAACAATTTACCTTTCTTTTTTTTTTCAAAATCAGGAAGTATTTTGAAACAGAAACCTAGTTACCAGAACGTCTGAGAGATTCTAGGACTATATATATATAATATAAGGCAGGCAGTGAATAATTTTTTTTTACAAAATATCTCACAGAAATCGTGAAAACAGAGAAAAATGGCTTGTGATTACTTAGATATTTCAGGTTAAGGAAATGTCTATGTCTGAATCATTGCTCAACCAAAAATTTAGTAATAACCATGTCAGGTAAGTTCATACTGCACAAAGTGAGGAAACTATTATAGAGACATATAGCTCTAATACTAGGCCTCACTATTTTGAATGAATCTAAACATATAATTTGCAAGTGACACCAAATCATAACATTTTATAGTATTCTACTTAAGTCATGAAATTGAATACAAGGTGGCTAATGGTTATCTAATCTTGTGAATAACATACTATCATTAAATAGGGCATATGGCAAAGATTATCACATCTACTGTGGCAATGGTTTTATTTAAACTTCACCTAAACATCTAGGAATAATGTTCACTTTACCCAGAAGATAGCCACATTTGCTCACAAATGCACAAATTACTTGATAGTAACAATATTTAAAAATATTGAAGGCTAAAATTTTAGTGTTTTTATTTATAAAATTAACCCCCTGTCAGTGTTTTGTTTGAGCCTTTAATATCTGGAGAATAATCTAATTCACAAAGCTACAATAGTTATGGCATAAACATGAATATTATGCTTTTCAATAATCAAGATTTTATTTAATGTATCCATGAAAAATGCAAAGAAGTCCGTATTTTATTTAAAAATTCTTTTTACACACATGTATATACGATTTTATGTAGATAAGCATATTGGGACATGATACTACATATCGAAATTTTTTAAATTTTTCAAATTGAAAAGTAATAATTATGCATATTCCTGGGGTACATAATCATGTTTTGATTCATATAATGTATAGTGACCAGATCAGGGTAATTAGCATATCCATTGCCTCAAACATTTATCGCTTTTTTCTGTTGGAAACATTCAATCTAGCTGTTTGGAACTGTAATATATTATTGTTAGCCATAGTCATTCTACAATGCTATAGAACACTGGAAGTTATTCCTCCTATCTAGCTGTAATTTTGTGTCCTTTAACAATCTCTCCCAACCCCCCCCAACTTCTACCCTTCCCAGCCTCTAGTATCCTCTGTTCTACTGTTTACTTCTAGGAGATCAACATTTTTTAGCTTCCATATATGAGTGAGAACATGCAATATTTAACTGTCTGGTCCTAGTTTATCTCACTTATAATGTCCTCCAGTTTCATTAGTGTTGCCACAAATTACAAGATTTCATTCTTTTTTATAACCAAATAGTATTCCATTGTGTATATGCCGAATTTTCTTTGTCTATTCATCTGTCCATCTGTTGTTGTACACCTAGGTTGATTCTGTGTCTTGGCTATTTTGAATAGTGCTGCAATAAACATGGGGGGTGCAGATGCCCCTTTCATAAAATGATTTCCTTTTCTTCATATATATGCCCCATAGTGGGATCACTGGAGCATATTGTAGTTTTTTGAGGCTTCTCCGTACTGTGGCTGCACTAGCTTTACTGTTTTCCTTGTCTCTGCACATTAACTTTCCATCATTCTTAAATAGGGTGAGCTCTGGTAAGAGCCTTGGAATAAAATGTCTCTAGCTTATACAAGTTGTCTCCTTCAAAGTGTCTTTTCTTGTGTTCACACTACTTTGGATAGTCATCTTTTATTCCATTTTGTCCATGAAGAGAACCTCTACATCAACTGACTTCAGTTTTCAGATAAATATCTGGCTATCAATTTTATTGCAGAATTAAAAATAAAGAAAAGTGACAAATAACCTGGCTGTGTGATCAACTGGATCGTTTGAGAAAATTGTTCTTCCCAATGTTCTGAATACTCTTTTAAAATATTTCAAATTCCCACCACAGGCAAGATGCACCTATATGAAATTTGAAGTGTTATTAAAATTGAAACCTTCTGCTAGCAGTGATTTAATTAACAGTATGAAATATGCAACTATTTCTAGAGTGGATTCATTGGGGTTTATCTTTCTGTGAAGTTGCTTAAAAGTTTCCACCCCTATGCAGGTGTCCTGGTGTAGGAAGAGGCGTGTAATGACAAACAAAAGAGATCCTTGTGCCAATAACATTATCACCCCAAACTGAACAATGCATATTGTCACAAGGGAATTCTTTCTTGTTTTATCACATTCTTGGAAGAAATTAAGAATGGAAACGCATATGCTTGCAATTCTCTAATGGATTTGTTAGGAACAGGCTTGCCTGGGCAGGGGTGACGAGGAAAAAGGACTCTTCAGTGATGAGGCTGATTCACCCCAGAGTGGATGCTTTGAATTTATCATGGTAAGAGATGGAAACGAAAAGATGTGACAGCCTTTCTTTGTTCTTTGATATCCAAAGAGATTTTATTTCATTCAGTTGTTTCTGATCAAGTGAAAACGGCTGCACAATGTCTTCTCCTCTTAGCGTTCATATGCTTGAGCACATTCTGTCTTGGACTGTCTTTGGCCTCTGCCCATCCTCAACCTGGCCCCTCACAATCGGAACGCAAGCTCCATGCAGAGAGGGACTTGGTTTTGGGCACTGCTATACTGCAATATCTGGAGCTTGGTAGATAGTCGATCAATACTTCTTGAATGAATGAATGAATGAATCTACAAATTTCATGAGGCACAGATTCCCTACATAAGTCACAAATTTGAATTTCTCTCGAACGGACAGTAGAAAGAACTTCAGGATTTGGGGAGAAGAGATACTAAGACTGTTCTAGTCCTTGTCTCTGCTACATATGTACCAGTTCAAAATTCAAATGAATCCAAAATGCCAAAAAGAATGATAGTCATGATAGTTTTGTCATTATTACTTGTTTCTATAGCAATCTAGGTTCACTCAACCTAATGACATGTATGACAATTATGTTCATGTTATTCTATTATTTTATTTATTTATTTTTTATTGGGGGAAAACTACAAAGCATTTATAGTACAATGTTTACAGTCACAATTTGTAGTGAGCTGATTTCCCAAAATATATTACCAATCAAGCTGTATTCTATTATTTTTAAAGCAATAGATGCATTAAAGTAATGGACACTTTATTGATTATTTTCGTTTTGACTTTTCAGGTGATTTCTGACAAGGATATCTTATAGGACAATGCAATACCATTCTTATAATGAATGAGAAGTAACATTTCATCAGCACTTTACAGCTTACAAACTATATTCACATTTATTTAGTGTAGAGATGAATATTTCTAATAATGGTAATTTCAGATATGATTACTCATTTTATTCTTTTCTTCTGATCTGGAACACCATAAAATGTAACAGATATTTAATATTCTGCTCTATATTTATTAATTAGTTATTTTTTATTTAGTATACCTTTCATATGAGCTGTGGTAGAAGTGGTAGAGAATTTTAATACACAAGGGCTGTCCAGAAAGTATCCAGCCATGTAACCGTTCTCATCATATTGACAATGGCTGGATGCTTTCTGGACAGCCCTCGTAAGTTATTTTATTAAATCTTCAGAAAAATCTCACAAAGCTATATTACTCCCATTACACAGATGAAAAAACTGATTCATCAGGATAAAGACCGAGTATTCTAAAGTCTGTGTTCTTTCCACTATTTCAGGCTTCCACCCACATAATATCACCATGTTGGATTAATGACTACAAAAAATAGTTGGCCTTCATCTCACTGTTCTCTTCCTTTATTCCTACAACTTTACTTTTAGAGCAATCAGTCCAAGGAGAGTCGTCTAGTTTGTCTTGCCCATGCATGTTTGTTCTTGATAATTTTTTTTCTTGGTATTTTATTCAGTTTTGTTCAAAAACTTATATTAGATAAAATATTCTTCTCATATTAGACATAATATATTTCTTAACTGAAAGTTTTTTAGTAGTCAGGAATTTTTACTTTTGTCATTTCATCTCTCTGCTTCTGAATACGGAAAAATATTAAGTCACAAATTTAAGTTCTATAATACCTCTTTTTATTTCAGGGTAGCCATGCATGGCAGCAGAGTTGGGAGGTAGGGTGAGGAACTTAGAGGGCACAGATATCAGTAAGACTACCACTATATTCAGAATTAATCGATTCTGAAACCCAAAATGTTGACAATAGAATAAACAAGGGCACTTCAATTAATCTGCTAGCTAATTATTAGAATTTAATTTGGTTATATGTTTTATAATCCACATTTTTACATCATATGGACTCATTTCCAGTTATACCAAACAGCAAGTTACAAAAATGGAGATTCCTCATTTTCTTGGACATTGGTGTTCCAGTCCTTTTATCCAGAAGGACTTCAGCTATATCCTGTTGCTTAAAACAGTAACGTAATTTATTCAAAGAGGAGCCAAGATGAATATATTCAAACCATCCTTAATTGTCCACACTATTGCATAACCACTCTCATGTCTGAGTTAGTCTAAAAACAAATTGAACCAGATTCAGGAAAGCAGGATTCTAATTCCACATCTGCCAATGGAGAGTTGTGAGACTTCTTCAGTTTGGTCAATTAGGTTTGTGGGACATTTTTGTTTGTATTAGTAGTTTTCAACCAACATTATCCATAAATTATTTTCTGGCTTCATCCAGGGGAAAGCATACAATTCCCAGAATTATATATTTTTTGATTGCTACTATCATACCTTCCCTTCCTCTTATTAGTACCCTTACCAAGGCTAAAAAAAAAAAAAAAAAAAAAAATCTCATAATCACTTGTTTTTCAGTCTAGTCAGTGTGGTCATCTGTGAAATACCTTAATAAACATTTAGTACATTTGTAATTGGAGAGAAATTTCATATCTGTGGTAGCTATAATGGTTATGGAAAATATGCAATTACAGATTTGTGAGTTTTTTTTATTTCAGCATATTATGGGGGTACAACTATTTAGATTATGTATATTGGTTTTAACTGATTTACAGATTTGTTTTTATAGTAAACATTATAATACAAAAAAATCTTTAAAATTTTTTTCATATTTTTACTTTTTTTCATATTTTTATTTAAATAAAAGTATTTAAATACTTTTAGCTAATATGTTCTCTAAGGCATATGTTGCCTCTCTAAGGAATAGGAGGCATAGATATCTGCCTTATAGATATATGTTTTGAGCTTCCATTAGTTAGGATCCAATCAGGAAAGCAATATCACACAGCAGTTTAAAAGAGGGAGTTTAATATGAAGAGCTATTGAATTATGACAGAAGTTACGATAAGGATGTAGATAGAACTCTAAAGGGTTCTCTAGGGATGAATGAGAGTGCTCAAAGGTGGGCAAAGTTGGAAGTGGGGCCCCTCCCAAGGCTGAGATTCCCACCTCATTGGAAAAGGTGTGATTTCTGTCCATGGCTGGCAGAGAGGTTTGCTGGTTTGCCCAGGCCAGAGCTGGTCTGTAGTAATTGAATAAGCAGGAAGAAAACTTTCAGGACATAAGGATGACAAGCTTCATGGGCAGGCATGCAAAAGCAGTTGGGGTCTTGTTGCAAGTGTGAGCCCAGGAGCACGGGATATCCCTTTTGGGAGACACATAGAAAACAACCCTCTGGCTTGCAGGTGAGCAGAGGCTGATGCAACTTTCAGGGACATTGGCAAGTTAGGGTTGGTGGGCAGTTTCTCCAAGAGAATCAGTGTGCCACTGTAAGCTGAGGCCTGGAGCACATGCAAAGGTGCAGGCGAGGGCATTTCCAAACCTAGCCAAGTCTCTGAGTCACTGTGTCCTCTGGGACCATAGCTGGGATAATATGCTACCTGATGCCCGACCCATTTACCCTATTGACCATGTAGCAGGAGCATGAGAAATCAAAAGAAAGCCCACTAGAACCAGGAAGAAAATCTCTCTCCCTCCTACAATGTCGCCACTGCAGTCTCTTCTGACCAAGCTTTACATAGTAGTCACTGTGTAGGGGAGGTGCTTAAAAAACCCAGTACATTATCCTACAGGTGGTACTGTGTGGTCAATTTGCAGACAAGATGCAGTAAATCAATAGCTGACACTGACTGTGAAAAAGATGGTATTATAGAGTTGGTTTTCATATTTTTAAAATAGTTTGAGAGGAGTGCCACCATGTTTTAAAATTACCTCTTAAGAATAAGTTAAACATCTGAGACATTGCACAGACTTTCTACGAGCACACAAATTTTGTTGCATCAGTTGCAAGGAATAGTACAACCCTAACCTAACACAGCCACTGAATGCTCTCAAGTTTCTTTCAAAGTATAGGTTTCTCCATGGAATTATTGAATAAATCACTTTTCTAGTGTCACGTAAAAAAATGACTTCAAATGGAAGGGCATTAGTGTTCTCACAACAACAATATAATACAAGTTACCAGAACCTGAGACAACGCTTCAAAATCCCAATATAAGTTCCTTTAATTGAAGTGGACATGTTTCATAGAAGATATACAAACTCAAAGAAAAGGGAACTAAAGAAAACAGGTTGGGCAAGTTTATGATTCTCCATTATAATTGGCTTTTATAACTAAAAAGGATTTTACACCATATCGCCCAAATCCTGTTCTAGTTTTAGGTTTACAAGATCTTGAACAGAATCTAGAAACTCTATATGATTGCTCTTGATTAACGTTTTTTATTATTAGGAACAAATCAGAAACTCACTTACATCCTCTTAAAGTTTCTGACATTGGTTCTGATTTTGTTTTTGAATTGTTATGTGGAAGAGGAGAGCAGAAATTATTTTTTTCAACCATTCTCCTTAATATAATTGCTAGAAAACCCAGTAGGACTGGGAATATATTAAATTATAATTTATGCTCCCATAAGCTTAGCTAGATTTGAAGAATTTATTTTGCCCTAAATACTTGAGCTAGTTTTATATTCTTAACATAGCAACAAACAAAACGTTAAAGAAATCTGTTCCAAGCGATTATACTGCTCCAATTCCCTTCCCTTCCCTGATTGTGAAGAAAGTGTTAGGTAAGGAAAGTTTAAATGATTTATATGTTGTCCTCTAACTAAAGTAACATCAGATACATTATGTGGGGAAATAAAAGAGATTTAATAATTATTTGACTTTTTCTATATCTATCAATAAACCAGTTATTTTTATATAAAATACATATATAAATATTTTTATATAATATATACATAAGACAACTGGTTTACTATGTTTAGGTGAGTTTAAGAATGAACTACTTAAAGTGTATATATATTATTTAAAATTTTTTAAATAGAAATTTCCTGCATTTTATAAAAAAATCGAATCAAGATAGATACTGGGTACATTATACACACAGCATATAACCAATGGTCTAGGCACAAAAGAACCTACATGAATTTCTATAACAGCATATCACAGGAATCAAAAAAAATCAAAGTTAGGAACTTTGCTGATGTTTAGAGGAATTTCCAAGACTTGTTCTCTCTTTCTTGTTTTCTCTCTCTCTCTCTTGCACACATACACACTACAAAAGCTATTATAAAATATTTCACTATTGTGTTTTTAATCATATTGTGTTACAATACAATTAATTTCCCTGGAACGTTATCACACAGATGCCACATAACATGGTCAGCATAAAAGGTGGACAGCAGAGCCTCCACCACTTTGTTTAAGGAAGTTCCCGGCACCCCAGTGCATCCTCTGTGTTCTTTTTGTTCCTTCGCAAATTCCGGAGCAGCATTTACTCCTCAGAAGCAGGGCACAGAGAAGCTTCTGTAACACACCGATGTGAGAAAATCCTGCAGAGTTAAGATCAGAGATTCAAACAGATATGGATTTAAATCTCCTTTGCCACTTCTCGTTGTGTGGTCTTCCACTACTTCATGAGCTTCTCTATATTGGTTTTCTTACCTTTAAAATTTATGTGAGAGCAATAGTGCCTTGAGGGTTGTGAGGATGAGACACATAGAGTGTGTGCACGCGTGTGTGGAGAGAGCAAGCGTGCTAACTACAGTGCAAGACATTGATTGCATAGTTATGAGCAGTGTAGGTTTGATCTTTTTCTTTTCATTCGCTCTAACAGTGCCTAAAACAGTGTGAGTGCCCAACAAACACTTCAAAATGTGTGAAATGTTTTAATATAAATTGTCTTTAAGTAAACAAATGAATAAGCTAATGATTGCTGTTACCGTCTTTCCAACTTTGACGCTATGCTCTGGAATCCAGGAAGACAAAGATAAACTACTTATGTATCTAAGCATTAAACGGAGACTTATTTCCTCTTAGCAAATAAATGAAGGGTGTGTCCAGCAACCTGCCTAAGTGCAATAATTCTCCTCTTGGGAAAAGTAGGGAGCTCATGAAGCAGACAAAAAATGAATTTCTCTCAGAAGACATCAACAGTATTACTCATTATGAAAAAACGAGAACATGTTAAACATATGATAGATGTGGTTTCCTCAGTAAATTGTCCTGAAGCTGTGGCCGCCATTGTGTTTGTTCTTCACACTTTGAAGATATTCCTCCATCTCTCATTTGCTCCCTTCCCAAAAAGTAAGAAAATAGGAGAGGATGGAGGATGGCAAAGACGTGGGTCTATGCTTTTTGGAATACTCATCCAAATTAACCAACCAGAAACTATTGTTTGTGAAATGCTTCCAAGAGGGACAGAGCAGTTGAAGACAAGTACTAATGTAAGCTGTGGATACACTAAGCATGCAGATTCACAATTTACAGCTGAAAAATAGATTTGGAACTGGGCAAAGAAGATCCACTGTGAAGATAATGTTCGGGGTGGAGAATTATTGCAAAAGAGCCAGTACTAATGATATGACTACTGATTATTGGGTCTCTACCATATAGCAGGCATTACATGCTTCACCTAGGTACATTATTTTATGTTCACCACAACTGTTGGAATAAACACTGATATTTTCATTTTGCATGCAAAAAAACTGGAACTTTCAGTAACTTATTCAAGGCACCCAGCTACAATGCAGGCGTAAGTTTTGAATTCAGACATTTCTGAATTCAAGAGCTATTATCAGAGATTTGCTTACAGTATGGCCATCCAAGAGGATGCCAAAAAAAAAAAAAAAATTCTCCTGCAGATCACAATGATAAAATCTGGATAAATATAAAAATCAATTACCTAAAGGCATGGAAGAGTGGAAAAAGATTGGCAGAATCCCTTTCCCGTGGAAAAAGGGAAAGGCATAGGCTGTTTCCTATTTTTTAAGAAAGGTTTAAATTGACAGGTTACAGTCAATCCAACAGGAGGCAGATAAAACTGTGAAAAAAAATCTACAAGTTTCCTATGTGAATACAGCCAAGTAAAATACTTGCTTAAAAAATATAATTTTTTGGAGAAATATAAAATAATCAAAAGCCTACACAACATAACATTCACAATGGCTAGGATACAACAAGATATAACACCAAATTATCTGACAACTAAGAAGTATAAAATGTATTCTCAAGAGAAAGATTAAGCAAGTAATACAAGCCTAGGATGACTCAGAGGACTTAGGTGGCAAGTTACCTCCGTTACGGAGAAAGATTACAGATTGTACAGTCCTAACAGACTTCTAAAAATAAAAAAAGGCACAAATTACCAATGTGAGGAATGGAAGGTTTTTCACTACAAATCCTACAGATATTAAATAATTATAAAGTAATATTATAAATAACTTAATGAAACACACACACATACGTACACACTCCATAGAGGGCCTGACAGTTTCACAGGTGAATTCTATAAAACGTTTAAAGAGTACCAATCTTTGATTAACACTTTTAAAAAATTGAAGATCAGTTACTTCTCAACTGTTTTTGTGAAAAATAAATACCTCTAATACCAAAACTGGAAAAGGCATTATAAAAAAGAAAATTATTATACAAGCCAGTAACTCTGAGGAATCTAACATTTTACAAAATATTATCAGATTGAATCCATCCAATACTTCATGATCAAGTGGAGTTCATTTCAGAAATTCTGGGTTGATTTGAAGTTAAAAATTACTCAATATAGTTCACTGTATTATCAGAATAAGAAAGAATAATCATACGACCATTTAAATAAATGCATAAAAATATTTAATAAAACTCAAATCCCAGCCATGTTACCAACTCTCCAGAAAAATAGAAATAAGAGGAAATCTCCTTAATTTGATAAAGTGTATCTATAAAAAACCTACAGAAAACACTTAATAGTAAATCATTGTACCAATTTCCCTAAGCTTGAGAACAAAGAGAGGATGAACACGTTCATTATTCTTAGCCAACATTTAACTAAGTGCCCTGACCATTGTATTAAGTAACAAAGCCAAAGGTATAAAGATGATACAGGAAGAAATAAAACTCATATTTTCAGACAACATGATTGATTATGTAGATATCCTAAAAAATCTATAAAATGGCCTTAAAGTTAATGAATGAATTTAGCATATTCATAGGGTATGAGGTTAATGAAAATATATTATCATATATACTAATAGAAAATAAAAAATTTTAAAATCTATTTATAATATAAAAATCATAAAATACTTAGTAATAACTATAACAAAACATATGCTAAGTCTATGAAAGCTACAATAAATTGCAGAGAAAAATTTTAAAAGACCAAAAGATAGAAAAATGTGATGTTCCTGGACTAGAATTATCAATAATATTAAGACATCAATACCAAAATTGATCTATAGATTCAATGAAATCTTCACCATAACTTTTTCTGTTACTTGTAGAAGTGATTTTGTAGAAACTGACAAATGAATTTCAATATAGAAATGCAAATTAGCCAATCTTGAAAATGAAGACCAAAATGAGAAGAATTATATTATTTTATTTCAAGGCTTACTGGAAGATTTACTTTTCCACACCATCTTACTGCACAAGGTGGTGTAGAAATGTCATAAATATCAAAAAATAAATTAACAAGTAAGAATTAGAAACCCAAAAATAGATCCACATATATACCATTATTTGATTTTCAATAAGGGAACCAAAAATATTTAATGGATAAATGTAAATCTTTTCCACAAATTGTGAATAACTACTTAAGAAATATTTTAAAAAACAAACCTCAATTCCTACCTCACGCTGTACACAAATATTAATGATGTGAATCATCAACTCAAACATAAAGCTGAAATCAAAATTTTTACAGAAAAACATAGGGAAACATCTTCATAACCTTGGAATCAGCAGATATTTCTTAGAAAAGTCACAGAAAGCAAAATAAGATAAAATAAAATAATAAATTATACTTCTATAAAATTAAAATAAAATAACTTCTTATCTTTAAAACATTGATCAGAAGAGAAATAAGCAAATAATTTACTTGAAGATATTTGAAAAGTATACATTTGACTAAAAACTGGTATCTAAGATACACAAAGAATTTGTATGATTCAATAATAAAATCAAATAACCCAATAAAAATGGGCAAATGACTTGCACAGACATTTAATAAATGGCTATTAAGCATATGAAAAATGGGAAAACTTAACCATCAGGGAAATCTGAGTTAAAATCACAATGAGCTACCCCTACACATCCATTAGCATAACTAAACTTAAAACGATTGCCAACACTAAAAGTTGGTGAGGATTTGTAGCAACAAGTACTCTAACACATTGTTAGTGGGCATATATAATGTAAATATTTTTTTAATTTCAGCATATTACAAGTATTCAGATGTTTAGGTTACATGTATTGCCTTTGCACCACACGAGTCAGAGCTTCAAGCATGTCCATCCCCCAGACAGTGCACCCAATGAATGTTACTACTATATGTGCACATAAAAGTGTTGATCAGTCAACACCAATTTGGTGGTGAGTACATGCGGTGCTTGTTTTTCCATTCACAATTGCAAAGATATGGAAACAACCCACGTGCCCATCAATACATGAGTGGATTAATAAAATGTGGTATATGTATACCATGGAGTTCTACTCAGCCACAAAAAACAATGGTGATCTGGCACCTCTTGTATTATCCTGGATAGAGCTGGAACCCATTCTACTAAGTGAAGTATCACAAGAATGAAAAATGTTTTTAAACTGTTTGGCAGTTAAAAAGTTAAGATAAACTTATCATATGATACAGTGACACAGCCACTCCACTTAAGAGATTGTAAAAGAATGTTTATATAGTTATGTAAATTACATACACATTCACAGATATTGTAAAAGAATAATATTCATTGCAGCATTATTTATAATAGACAAAGGCTGCAAACAGTCCAGGTGTTTATCAACAGGAGAGCGAAAAACCAGACTTATGCAATGAAATACTATTTATCAATAAAAAGAAGCCAAATACTAATATGCATAACATATATGAATCTTAAAAACACCATGCTGAACCAAAGAAGCTTTACACAAATAGTACATATGTACTATATAATTCCCTTTATAAAAAGTTATAAAATAGGCAAAAGTAATCTGTATCTGTAAAATATTAGAACAGTGGTAGCTGCTGAGGGTATGGGAACAGGACTGAGTTAGAAGGGACTGAGGTGGTATAACATTCTATATATTGATAGGATTGGAATTACAGAGATGTACACACTTATAAAAAGTGAATATATACTTAAAATTTCAACTTTTTACTGTGGTAAGTTTTGCAAAAAAAGTTAAAATGGTAAACAAATAATACTGAATGATATTCATGCTGAATATTTAAGGGGATGGGGATAATATTCACAATTTATTTTGAAATGCACTAAAAATAAGATAGAATGGTGAATGGGTGGGGAAATGGGGAGATGAAATACATACATAACAAAACGACTCTTATAAAGTGTCAATGGTAGAAATTATGTGCTCAATATAAGGGTATTTGGTTTCAAGTTTGTTGTGTGTTTGACACCTTCCTAACACAATGTTGAAAAAATAGTTTTCATTCTTTCCACCATCACATTGTCTAGGTTTGTTCTCTGGGAATATTAAATGAGATAATATTAACATTTGGAAAGCCCTTAAAAGAGTGCTTGGCATATAGTAAGTGCTAAATGAAGATTTTTTTTAACTGACTCATTAAATAAATAATAAAATACTTAGGTGTGTCAAATCAGATGTTGTCACACCACAATGCATGAGTAAATGAGAAATTCTCAAAATACGTTTGTGCTGTGATTCCAACAGGTCTAAAATTGGCTTGAGTTGTCTTCTCCATATACCTACATGGCACTGGCCCCTCAGCAAGGAGAGTACTGATTTGTAGTGTTACTTTGTAAGCATGGGTCAAAGAGGTGGTTTGAGTGAGCTTGTGAGCATTGTTTATTGATAACAATAGGATTGATGATTTACAGCTGGTCTCCATGAGACCTCCCAGGGAGCTCTAATGTTGGGGCTGATTATGTAAGAAGAAGAATATGAATGTGTAACCAGAAGGATATAAGAAATTTCTGCCAAAACTTCATTTCCAAATATTCCTGGTTCCAAAATATTCCACGTGCAGGTGAGCGGTTGGTAAGGCCCCCACAGAGGGAGGGCAGAGACGGCTCTCACTTGACCTCGCCAGCCTGGCTGTGAGCTAGCCTTTGGCTGTAATGCATGTCCTTAACTAACGCTGCAGTGATCTGTGTCCTTATTGTGAAATAAACTGTAGATATGTAAGCATTGCCATTTCGGGTCCTGCGGGTCGTCTTTAGCAATATAGAATCCTAACTGCCATTGTTAGTGCAATATTTTAGTATACTTTTCCTTTAAATCAATTTAGATGCCATACTGGCTTATTTTTTCAAGAAAAGAAATGGTAAAGGTATGTGCAATCCTCATTGGAAGGAATGTCCAGCACACTTCCATTTCATGAGACCAAAACACCCCATGTTTAATAAAAACAAATGGCTTTTGACTAGGCATTTTGACTTTAATCTAAATCAATAGCTGAGGCTGAGTTCAGTGGCTCATGCTTGTAATCTCAGCACTTTGGGAGACCAAGGCAGGAGGACTGCTTGAGCCCCGTAGTTCAAGTCTAGCCTAGGCAACATAGCGAGACCCCCAACTCTATAAAAAATAAAAATAAAAAACTTAGCCAGGCATGGTGCTGCACAACTGTAGTCCTAGCTACAGGGAGGCTAAGGCAGGAGGATTGTTTGAGTTCAGGAATTGGAGGCTGTAATGAGCCATGATCGGCACCACTGTACTCCAGCCTGGGCAACGGAGCAAGATCCTGTCTCAAAAACAAAAATAAACCAATAGTTGAGAAACACATGTTTTGAAGACATAGTGAAATCTATTTCCGTGAGCTACTAAACTAAAGAAAGTCAACTATAATGCTCCCCTAAAGGCAGCATAAGTGTTTTTCATTTATCAACACCCAACCAACATGCCAGGTGTTTTAACACAAATAGTTATCAATTGGAATATTGTAACTGGTATTCTGATGAGCTACAAAAGTGAATTATGTATAGGTACATGTTGACTGTTTTCTTAATAGAATGAAAAATTATCAATTTTATACCTTGACTAAGGGGAAGTAGTAAATAAACTATATTCATATTTGTGATTCACAGCAGTCTGCTAGCATAAATCAGGTTTGAGAGACCATCAGCTCTGGATGTACCTTGTTCTTTTACACCATTCAGAATTCTGAAACAGCAATCACTACACGTCCTTCCAGAGGTATGTAGAAATGAGTGCTGGGCAATCACTTACACTTGCAAGAATCTACTGAACATGAAAGGGAAAAAATTAAATAGCACATATGTAAGCTGTTAATAGTGGAAATAAAACACTATGCTGAGTTGTGGTCAAGTCTTTCCCAGTATCATCCTGCAAAACACTGCATATCTAAGATATTTCTTGAAAAAATATTCTTTGGCCAGTTAAATTTGGAACTCTTCGCATGGATTATCCACCACCCACCCCCATCCCTAGCAGAGTCACAACAAAGGAAAACTGACTAAAGCCATGGAGAAAAGCTGCAGGAAACAAACTTACTTCTTTTTTCTAACATTCAGTAGCTTATCATGCCATTCCTTCATTGTTATTCCTTGGTTGACCATTTTATTCCTCAGTTGACCATGGAATCTTTCTTTCTTGGCAGCAATATCAATGTGTTAAGTGTATCACACTTTGGAAAGAGGCACATTCTTCTAATAAAAACTCCGTAGAATTGAGAGTTTGTAGGAAAGGATAAGTATGTACAAAGGAAGGAAAAGGAGAAAACATCGTTGGCAAAATCCTTTCATCTGACTTAACCTGAAAAAAAGTTTCTATTTTCAGTTTATTTGCCCAGATGGGTATTTTTACAATATGCCTGGGAAAAGCTAAGTAGTGTGGGTTGAACACAATGCATTTTTAAAACCTCTTAAAATCATCTGGAAACTGGGAATCCATTTCATCTTGACCATCAAATCACACGTTAGCAAGAAGAAATAAGGGCTTCAGAAAACAACACAAATTCAAACTCTTGGGCTCTTAACCATTAGTGCAAGAACTGGGGTTAATTGGAGTCTTTGCTTAAGGGTACTTTGAAAAAGTATATTAAGTGCTATAACTTTTTTCAAAACAAAACAAAATGTAGGGTTTTTTTTTTTTTAACAATTATAGAAATAACCCCTATAAAAAGTTTCCTGACCAGGGGTGAATTGTAGGAGCTAGACTTTGTAGTATGTATGTTGGTGAGTCAAAACTGGTGGGACTCTAAGGGGAAGTATCCTATTTGAACTCCCTCAGGGAAGTAGAAGAAAGTAAGAATTTTAGGTATTTAAAAGAGAGCAGGCAGGGCTTAAAGCATTGTGAAATATTGCTGTTATAATATAGAAGTGTTCTGGGAATTGCAAAAATTTCCCAGATATTGGAGAAATAAGCATCGACTCACATATTCCTACTGCTTTTCCATTTCAGGTCCTGATAGGTTCCTTGGGCATTTAGAATTAGTCCCACCAGAAAACTGTTTCTCTACAGTGTTCTGTGACCAGAGCTGATCCCACCAGCAGCACATTAGACATAGAAATTTTATTGACAGTGGAGGTCATAATTATGTAGTTCCCAAGCAAATAGCCTTTGTTCTATAGCTTGGGTGTTTGCTATTCTTTGGCTCTACTTACCAGATTAGCTGTATGCATTAGAAGAAAGGTCATATTGGTCAAGCATTTAGATAAATCATCTGCCCTATATTCATAGAGCACCTATGACTCAGAATTTTATATAGAATCAACAGGTTGTAAATAAGGAAGACTTAGCACCTATAAGATCTTGTATCATGATAGAATTGAAGCTGTTGGACTTCCTCCTAAGCCCTAAAAAACAAAACAAAACAAAACAGAACACCACAACCAAAAGTTACAATTTTATTGAAATGATGGATCTAGAAGGGAGAGGGGTATTCCTTGAACTTAGCACGTCAACCTCTTGAAGAGGCACCCTGCCTGTTCTCAAGGGAGAGCTCTGTACCATTGCAACAGGCTTAATACTGGAGCGCAAGTCTCATGCAAAATAGAATTTTCAATGTTCTAACTTATTATGGTCAATAAAGTAATGAAGTATATTCTCTTTTCTTCACATGAATGAGCTAAAAATAATCAGATAAAAAGCAGCTGTTTTGTAAGCAGCTGCATTTATTGAACGAAGAGGAACAAAAAGAAAGCAGAAAATAAGAAGCCTTTATTCCTCTCAAATATCCCAATTTTATGGTATACGTAAATAGATGTTGCATAGCTACTGGAAGCGAGTATTTTTTCTCAAAGGCAAGAAAAAAGCTTTCCTACCTTCCAAAAGTTAGGTAAAATTTATTGCAAAAAGCTAGTCTTCATTACACAAAAGAAAATATTTGATCAAAGTTGATATTTAGAGATAGAATACAGTCAAGCTACGTAGGTCATAATTTCATGCTGAAAGCCCCAGGTAAAGGCTGTAAGAGTGAAAGTGAGATCATGTTTTGTTTTCAGAGTCTCTGAGTCAAGACGGAGATTCCCCTTTTTCCATCTATGACATCCCAGCATGCACTTTGCTGATGATATCACATCAACCACTAAGCCCTGGAGGCCAATGAGGCACCTGGCACTGAACAAATAAAGAGCATTTTGTCAAAATTCCAAAGGTGATGCATTATAATAAATCTAAAAAGCAAACAAACTTTAATGGCAATTGGAAACTTAAGTTGATCATAAGTGGTGTGCAGCAGGCATAAAATATCTTGTGTAATGAGTGCTTTGAATTTAGGATAAATATGAAAGCTTAAGGCTGATTAATATTCTACATTCAGAGACTTCTGGGATGTATTTCTTAGAGCTGTGAACCAGAATAAAATTGCAAACAGATCAATTAACAATGTTTTTGTTTCCATTGCACTGAACCAAACAGAGTAAGTGGGCTCTACAGCAACAAATAGCATTTCTCAAGGAAGCTGTGTTGCAAGAACTCAGGGATGCTGCATTGGCCAATGCCCAGATGTCTTCCATCACAAAGTGAGAGAGAGAAAACCGCTATGTGGTACTAAACCAAGAAATAGACACATAAAAGCAGTTAGCCTTCATTTCCTAAGTGCTACTCCACCCTTACAAAGTTCTTGTATGATTCTGGGATGGAGGAACCCGACAAGCGGATAGATAATAAAAGATTCTGTTCCAGGAATTTCCCTTCCTTGGGTGTCATTTTTCATCATTCGTCTTATAAAACCAATATGGCATTACGAGGAATACAGATTTTCCAACTTTCAGAGGGTCCTGTTAGAAATGGGGTTCAGCCATCATCATGACAGAATTTCATGACTAGTTTCAGTCACCATTTCCTTTCAGACCTTGCTATGGCCTTAGTGGAGAGTTTTCCATAGGCAGGACCAGAAGGTATAAATTAAAAGGTAGTAAGTTTTGCCCTTTGACTTTACCATTAATGCAAATACAACAAGAGAAAGTGGGAGGGAAAACCCTGATACTAATGCTGTATTAGTCAGGGTTCTCCAAAGAAAGAGAACCCACAAAAGGAAGTTTATTATAAATAATTGGCTCACATGATTAAGAAAGCTGAGAAGTCCCACAATCTGCCACCTGCGAACTAGAGACCCAGAAAAGCCTGTGGTGAATTTCTAGTCCAAACCCAAAGGCCCAAGCACCAGAGGAGCCAATGGTGTAAGTCCCAGTCTAAGCTGAAGACCTGAACACTGGGATAGGCTGATGGTCTAAGTCTCATTCCAAGTCCAAAAGCCTGAGAAGCAGTAACACCAGTGGAAGTCCCAGCTCAGAGACAGCATCTTCAGCCTTCCGCCACCTCTGTACCAAATTCAGGCCCTAATGGACTGGGTAAGCCCCACCCCCACATTGGGAAGGGCTGTCTTCTTAGTCTACCAATTTGAATGCTAATCTCTTCTGGAAACATAGCTGCAAGTAACATTTTACCTGCTACCTGGGCATCCCTTTGCCCAGTCAAGCTGGCACATAAAATTAACCATCGCAGATGCAAAATAATGTACCTTTTCACAATCCACGTCCGAATGCATTGAGTAAGAGTGATACGCTCAGATCGTCTTCTCACTTACTTGTTCCTTCATGCTGTTGTTTGTTCATTGCCTCACATTTTGTGATTCCAAAACCATTTTTCCATTTGCTTTTTGTTTTTAAAAGATAAACAGCATGCTCTGAACTAGGAGAAAAACAGATTTAGTGTTGTCATCAAGGATCATGCTGCTTTTCTTGAATGGTGCTTCTAAAACACATGAAATTGGTTAGTTTTATGATGTGGGTGTTGAAACATAATGGCACAATACTCTGAGTGTCAGAGATTGGCTTTTAAAAATGATTTTCCATGAATTTTGTAAGTAATTCTTGGCATAATCACTTGACCTATGCTAATATCTTGATTTCCCCAAAAGCAAAATGAGATCAATAATGCACAGTATTTACTTACTTTGTGGGACTATTTGGGGAGTTATGAGGAAAATGAGTTTAGCTATTTTGAAGAATAAAATGTCCTGACAAATGATTATATTACACTTAGCAGATGATAAAATAAAGGCAACAAATCTTCAAGTAGATCCTTTATACTTCAAACATTTTAATTGCAACAGTGAAGAGTGTGTAAGAATGTCTTATGTGTCTATCATATGAAGTTGCTTTGATGTGAAGAAACTACTTCATGACACTGAACCAATTGTCAAATATTAAAGCCTACCATGGCTAAAAAATGCTAAGTCGAAACACTAAGTTATATTTGAAATTATTAAACAATAAACAATTAATCTATAGATCTGAGTAACACTTTAGCTGGCAGGTATTCTTTTCGTGTTTATATGGACTTTCTATTTCTTCTTAGGCCAATGATCTGGAGTAAAAACAATTGTAATCTAGAATGTTTATCTCACGGCACCTTTCAACTGATATTTGAAAATGCATTAGCTTTTTCTAGTTTAATGAAAAACAACATGATTATCTAACTTCCTAAATATTATAATTTAGAATTAAATCTTATTTAAAGGAGCCAAAATGAGTCTCCTGAAATCCACATACAGCGAGTGATCAAAGTGGTAATTTGATGAGATTACAGACCATTTACATTACCTTGAAAGGCCAGGATTATTTCTTTAATGATTATTTAACTGTGTAATACCTACACATGGAGTCAGTTTTCTATAAGTTTCCTACTATTTTAAAACAAGAAACCCCATGCTGAGGCAACAATTTTAATGAGAAATGAAAAAAATGCTTATTTATATTTGACACTAGTTCCTTCTTATATAAATAGAATCTAAATCATAACATTTTAAGCCAAAGCAGCACTTTTGAAAGTTCAAGTTCTCTTGATCTATAAAAGTAATTTGTGACTGCACAGTAGGCAAAACAAAGGTTACCAATCCATGGCCCAAATTATTAAATAGAAAAGACCAAGGTGGGCATAATTATTTTTACATTTCTGACAGATGCAATTTTTCAGAGGCTAACACTTAGCTGAGTGATGGGAAGGGTTAGGAGCAAGGGATTGTCATGGAAATGTGGATGCACTTGTAGAAATTGCTGGGATGCAGGAATGAATTTTGATGCTCCACATACAGTTCTCTCTACATCGAAAATCCAAGATGTAGTATAAACGTGGAAAAACTCTTTCTTCTTGTTTTTACTTGAAATGATTTTGGTCACGTAGCTGAAGCTTAAATGCCTGTCAAAAATAACAAAATTTCAAAAAGGCAAGTTTCAACTGTGTGAAGCTTATAGTTTGTGGGTTGCTTCCACTGTGTCCTTCACTTTTAGCATCTATAAGAGGAAGAGACTGGATTATATACTATTTAAGGTCCATCAAAATAAAAAATTCTGTATTATTATCAGAAAAAAAGTCTTGATGGATTAATGAATGGATGCATATGTGATAAAGGGATTATAATAAAATATTAACGAGGTGGAAAGTACTTGGAGATTTACTGTATGTTTAAAAACTTTTATGATGAAATGTTAGAAAATGTAATTTTGATTAATAATATTCTATAGTTATGTACTGATATGTAAACACTGATATAGGCATCACATTATTTCATATTTACAGTGACACTTGAATATAATTAAATGTTTTTTCAGCTCCATTTTATTGATACAACTGAGCAAAAAGAAAAGGCTTATCTAAGATCACTCAACTGGTTAGCAGGGGATTTTTTTAAATAGCCTCTGATGGTTGCAATTAAATTTCATATTAAGAGTTAATATACACATCCACTATGCAAAGTAGTCATTCATACTTCAGGCATTTATTAAATGTATATAGCACCACAATAATGACAACATTGTTTTATAGCACTTTACAGTTTACAAAGTAGTTTCAGATATGTTGCCTCAATTAATGAAATAAACCATGTGATAGGTCTAGGAGAAAATATTTTGTGTGTATTAGCAATAAGGCCTCTCAAGCCAAAGAAATATCATAACTTACTCAGGGTAACAGAATCAATAAAACACAGATCTGGGCTCAGATGCGTAGATTATGAAAGAAAAAGAAGATACACATTTCACTTACATGAAACTACCAATCAAATTGGTGAGATATGTTTTACACAGTAACAAGAAAATAAATTCAAAACATTAGCAAGCACTATCTTGATTATATAAAAATTCATATGAGGAACTTACTTACTGAAAAAATTTAAGAGAAAAGGGTGCTGTTACTTCCAGATGACTGATCTTAGAATTTGTGACATTTATGTCAATTCTGAAAACTTTGAAGAAAAAAAAGTTTCATTTTTTATCAGTAGTTCTCAAATTGTCCAGAAAATTTGGTGGTATAATAATGATTCTTCAGTCTTATAAAAAGTGAATCCTGGGATAATTTACTTATAAACCTGAATAACCCACTTCTTTGTACTTAGGACCATCTATTAAAAGTCCACATTGGCCCATCACATCATCTCAGCCTGGGTATCTTGTTTTGAAAGGAACATTCCTATAACTGTATCTGCACCAGCATAGCATGAATATTTTAAGAATTTACAGTAACTTTGAACAATGTCAAGTTATAATAACAGAATCCAGACAAAATGAAGAATTTTTTTTCTTCAGATGCAATATCAAAATGCTGGTTGGGGATTAAAGGAATGAAATTATATGGTTTCACTATATTTTCGTGTGTTGATATAACCTTAAATTGTCAAAACAAAATTTCAATTAAATATATATTTTCCATTGTGCACTTTCATGGAGAAGAGCAAAAAATAAAAATATTAAAACTAAAATGTTATTTTAATTGGCTCATTTATTAAGATGTTATTATCGTCACTTTTTTAACAAACAAGGGTGAGTCGCAGACGATATAAACAAATGGAAAAACATATCATGCCCATGGGTGGCAGACTCAACATTGTTAAAATGTCTATACCACCCAAAGTGATTTACAGATTCAATGCCGTCCCCGTTAAATTACCAATGTCATTTTTTGCAGAACTAGAAAAAATAATTCTATGCTTCACGTAGAATCAGAAAAAAACCCTGAATAACCAAAGCAACTTTAAGCAAAAAGAACAAATTAAGAGGACTCATTCTACCAGAATTCAAGCTATATTCTACAAGGCTACAGTAAAATAGTAAAATAGCATTGCACTGGCACAAGAACAGAGACATAGACCAATGGATCAGAACAAAGAACCCAGATATAAAACCATCTTTATATTGCCATTTGATCTTTGACAAAGCAGACAAAAACCTACACTGAGGTAAAGAATCCCTATTCAATAAACGGTGCCAGGAAAATTGGATAGTGACATGCACAGGACTGAAACAGGATCCGCTCCTCTCACCTCTCACAGAAATTAATTCACGATGGATAACAGACTTAAACATAAGGCCTGAAACTGTAAGAATTCTAGAAGAAGAGGTTGGAAAACTCTTATAGATATAAGCCTACACAAAGAATTTATGAAGAAGACCCCAAAAGTAATCACAGAAACAACAACAAAAATAAATAAATGAGACATGAGACCTTATTAAATTAAAAGGCTTCTGCACAGCCAAGGACACAGTCAATAGAGCAAATAGACAACCTACAGAATGGAAGAAAATATTTGTGTGCTATACATCTCTGATAAAGAGCTAATAATGAGAGTCTACAAAAAACTGAAGTGAATCAGCAAGCAACACCACACAACTCCATTAAAAAGTGGGCAAAAGCCATGAACAGAAGCTTTTCAGAAGAAGATAGACTAAAGGCCTATAAGCAAATGAAAAAATGCTCAACGTCTCTAATCATCAGGAAAATGCAGATCAAAACCACAATGAAATGTCACCTATCTCCAGTGAGAATAGGTTTTATCAAAAAGTCCCAAAACAACAGATGCCGGCCTGGATGTGGAGAGAAAGGAACACTTATACACTGTTGGTGGGACTGCAAACTAGTGCAACCTCTGTGGAAAGCAGTGTGGAAAAACCTCAAAGGACTGAAAGTTGACCTACCATTTGATCCAGCAATCCCACTGTTGGATATTTACCCAAAGGAAAAAAAGACATTTTATAAAAAAGTCACTTGCACTCAAATGTTTATAGCAGCACAAATCACAATTGCAAAGATGTGGAAACAACCCAAGTGCCCATCAATACATGAGTAGGCATAATATTCTGAAATTTAAAAAAAGCAAAGAAAAAAAATAAGGGTGAGTTAGATTTTCTCTGATGCCTGTCAACAATCCATTTACCATTGGTCAAAACCACAGAATGTGTTATTTTATTTATACAAACATGGCACAATATATAGATAATAAGTCAAGTCATAGATGCAAAATAGAAAATCTTATATAATTATAGATCATTAACACATCATATTTGAATCTGACTAAGAAGTTAGAATATGACACAATGAAAAATCCTTTAAAATTACAAAAGAGACTGAGGCTCTAAGAATGCTCTTCCAAATTTAAGGGAAGCAGACCTGCATGAAACCATTGGCGATTTCACTTTTCTCCTAATGTCTTCTCTAATCCAGTGTAGAAGGTAGATCGTTGGCACCTGAAAAAATTCTTAGGTAAAGGCATTAGTTCCCACATTTCTAATCACTTTAATTGAATGTGTAGTGTGTATACAGAACTATAATTCTGTCCAGAGGTTGCTTGTCAAACAGTGTTTTTATTGTAATTACCTGATTTGTTCAGCTTTAATCGTATTTACTTTTGAAAGTCAGCTGTCCTGCTCAGACATGGCTAGTTGAAGTAGAGAAAAATATCTAACACCCAAGGCCAGAAAACCTAAAAGAAAGCAAAAAGGAAGGGAACAATGTCTTCCCATTAGGAAAAAAAAAAGTGTAATTGTCACCTCCAAATTATTGCAAACTGACAAATCATATTATTTTCTTTTACTTCATTAAATTTCATATTCACTTTTACCATTTGATACTGACTTGTAACGTTTGGAGGCAAAGGCTTATAGCTCCTTTTTAAAGATTTAATCAATTTTAGTCTGTTAGATGCCAATGATGATGAATCTATTCACAAATGAACACCACCTCTCCTTTCCGTGGTTCCCACTTAGAAAACTTGTTTTTAATCAATTTTTCATCACATTTCTATGTATTGATCACCTGATCATCTCTTGAAATTTTAGCAGCAGGAACCACCTTGCCAATGGTTTCATCTTGGTATCAATTTCAAAATGATATTATTAATGGTATGAAGGAGATGAAAAATGAGAAATCGGAAGGTAAAAGAAAATAGTACTACAAAGCAAATTTTAATGACATTATAAGAACCCGGTGGAGGATCTGATGGGAGACATCTAAGACAGCTGGACATGTTTTGTAGAAGGCAACAAGAAGATATCACATGTAAGTGTAGCCAAAAAAGGAGAAGAAATAATAAATTGCAAAACAAAATAGCCACTCTGATGTTCTAGTTTTGCATTACTTTATAACAAATAATCTCCAGATTCAGTGGTTAAAACACCAACTATCATTCTGTTATTCGATTTTATGGGTAGTTGGTCAGGCTCAACTAGGTGGTTTTCATTCTCTGGTGCATCTGCGCTGACAACACCTGGAGCTAAAGCTATCTCAAAACCTCTTTACTTACACGCCTAGGACTTCAGCTGGGACTGTAAACCACAACATTTCCACATAGCATCTACAGATGACCTGGACTCAGGTTGCCAAAGAAAAACAAGCATTTTGCTTTCTGCCCCTCAAGGAAGTTTCAACCCTTCTGGCACTAGTCAGTGTTGCCATGACTGGGTCTGTAAGTACATCAGATTCTGAAGGTTGCATATCTGATCCATTTGACTCTCACACTTAATTGTATTTACTGTCTTAGTCTTTATCAGTAATAAAGTTTATTTTTGAAGTGCATGTACCCTGCATTTGTTTTACTTCTCAATACATTAAAAACTCAGGTGCTCCTTCAGAGACCTTGTCACCTCAGTACCTTAGTGATATTAGATGCTAAACAAATATTTGCCAGGGCCAATGGTAACTGTTATGGCTCTACACCAGATGAGAAATGTTGGTTAATATAATAATTTAAGAATTATACTTAAACTAAATGAACTTAATTTAAAATTCCTTCATGAATAGAAAAAGAATGCATTGCAGAGCCTATCAAACCATTACAGAGCAAATCAAACTTTAAACTAAAAACCAAAAAATCCAGGAGGTATCAGGCAGCCACGGATAAGACTTCAGGGACAGCTGGATGGCAGTGTTATTGATTTTAAAAACCTTTCAATATGTTTACTTGATTGATGCCCTCCACACCATCTAAATCTATCCAATCTTGGCATTTTGCTCTGACATGAAGCAACAACGGTGTATTAGATGAGATGCCAACTTGGAGCAGCATTGGCTGAACAGGCTGAAACAGGTGTTGAAGTATTGGCTATTTCAACCCTTAGGCACACTGTGAGCTAGGACAGAATAAACTGAACTATGCACATGTGTTATTGGCAAACTACTTTTAATCATGAACTATTGAGTCAAGCCTACAGCTCATTCCATTTGCTTTCCTTATGGCAGTGTGAAATAAAGCATGCCACAAGGATGCAGACTTTTACATTTATGTTTCACGGGACCAAATCTTTATGGATGAGACTGACAAAATGCTCAAAATCTTGGGCTTCTGTCTTTTACTTGTCTTTTGTTCATATAGCAGATATAAATGATTGAAAGTAGTCAATATTTTAATTTATCCTTTAACAACTGCAAAAGAAAATCGGTCGTGTACCATATCATAAAAGGGAAAACACTGGACTTTTGATATGGCTATAAATACCTGAATCAGTCAAGACCCGTTTAAGAAATCAGAAACTATGCTGTGTCTTCAAAGTAGGAAATTTAATGCAAAGATGATGAGATTGCTGAAGAGACACAGACAGAAGAGTGAGTCAGTCCAAGGACTGGCAACAGCAGGAAGAAGTGACTGCCTTTAGGACAATGGAAGGACGTTGGAGTTTGTGGTCTTGAAAGAACCCAGAAGTCAGAGCTTCATGTTGAGAGCCAGAGTAAGGGCTGTCCAGCCTTGACAGGGACCATAAAGGAAGGGGTGGTCTGGTGGTAGCTGAGACACAGAGAGACACTGTTGCTGTCAAGACATTCTACACTGGAAGCAGAGCAAAAAAGGGCTCCCCTCTTCCTGCTCTCTTGTCTTCCACTTGTGCCTCCTATTAGCTAAATATGTGGGAAGTGACTCATCAAGGGATCTGGAAATGTTCTTCCCTGAGACAGAGACTGGAGAAGGGGGAAGACAGAGAATGCATGTGAGAGCAAACAGAAAAATGACTCACTCAGTAATCTCTCAGCATCATTGTGCTAAAATTTATGCTCGTATTACACTTGTGTTCCAGTTGTGCTGAAGTATACGTGCTTTCCCAAACTATACTATGTCTTACCTCTGTGCCTTTGCCCAAATCTGCTTCTGTGCCTGGAACGTCCCTTTCTTCTCCACTCATGTGGTAGATAGCTACTTATCTTTTAAGATTTGCAACTCTGAGGTCTTTTCTAACACCTATTTCTATTTCTGCTAGAATTAGATACATTCTTTTTTTTTTTTTTTGCCTCTATTGTACTTTCTCTATATATCTACTGTAGTATTTCACCATTAGAATTAACACATCTGCCTTCCTCTACTGAATGGTAAGCTCAAGGATTTATTTACTTTATTTCAATGTCTACAGCACCTATTACATTACCTGCTTTGTAATTCAGCATATAAATAGTTAATGAGTGACTAAATGGTTAGATGGATAATGGATAGGGTATCAGTAAATCTAAATAAATATTTATTGGTGTCCTGCCTTCGCAGTCTAGTGTTTACACCACCATTCTAATCTTTCACTCCCTGATACTGAGATAAATTTTAACTACTTTATTAATTAATTTCAAGGACAAAAAATTCTTTTCTTCTTTGATAGATGTTTTATCAAGTTTCTACTTAACTATAAAAGACTATTTAAGAGCTAAGGAACCTGGAGAAATGTAATCTCAAATCAATTTATTTTTTGCATGGGTTAGCCTAGTATATATTAAAATAATCCACTTCCTGATTATTATATTTAATTATATAACTGAGTATCTGTTTTGTAAAACTGCTATTCAATACACAAATCACAAGTTAGTAAAAAGTTTACATATATGTACTTTTCCCTGATATAAAATTGATTTTTTTTTTCTGATTGGGAGAAAAAGAGTCAATGGAACTACTTTTTGTTAAATTATACTGATAAGATAGCATTGTTAATAAAGTATTCTGTACAACATTGCAGGAAGGACTTCACCAAGGCATATAGTCTTTAGCCTATCTAACGTCAACATGGAGAAAAAAAATTAAAAATAGTAAAGACAAAAAAGCCTAATTACCTCTAATAGAAGGCCTATCTAACTAATAGCAGATTTCTCAGCAAAAACCTTATAATCCAGGAGAGAATGGGGTCCTATTTTCAATATTCTCGAAGAAAAGAACTATCAGCCACAACGTGTATAACCTGCTAAACTAAGTTTCATAAATGAAAAAGAAATAAAGTCTTTCCCAGACAAGCAAATGCTAGGGAAATTTGTCACCACTAGACTGGCCCTACAGCAAAAGCTCAAGGGATTTCTTGACATGGAAACAAAAGGTTGATACTCATCATCATAAAAACACATAAAACTGTAAAATTCATAGGTCTTATAAAATAGTTTCACAATTGAAAATGCAAAGCAATTAAGTAACGCATTAATATTATGACAGGAGCAGAACCTCACATATCAATATTGATTTTGAATGTAAATGGACGAACTGTCCCACTTAGAAAGTATAGACTGGCAGAATGGATTTAAAAAAAAAAAACAAAGCACAACAATATGCTGCTTTCAACAGACTAACTTAACTGATAAAGAATTTTATAAACTCAAGGTAAAGGAGTGGAAAAAGATATTTAATGCAAATAGAAACCAAAAGCAAGTAGGAATAGCTGTACTTATATCAGAAAAAAAGCAGACTTTAAATCAGCAACAATTAAAAGGCAAAAATAGTGATTATATAATGATAAATGGAGCAATTCATCAAGAGGATATAACAATCCTCAATATATATGCATCCAACATGGGAGCACCCAGATTCATAAAACAAGTACTACTAGACCTAAGAAAAGAAATTGAAAACAATACAACAATAGTGGGGGACTTTAACACCCCACTGATAGCTCTAGGTAGATCATTAAGACAGAAAATCATTAAAGAAATATTGGACTTAAGGTGGACTCTATAATAAATGGAGCTAACAGACATTTACAGAACATTCTACCCCAAAAGTGTAAGATATATATTCTTCTCATCACTGTATAGAACATTTTCCAAGGTAGACAATATGTTTGGCTACAAAATAAGTCTCAATAAGTTTTAAAAAATTGAAATCATACCAAGTATCTTCTCAGACAACAATGGAATATAAGTAAGAATCAATTACAAGAGGAACTTTCAAAAATATAAAGATACATGGAAATTAAACAAACTTGTCTTGAATAATCTTTTGGTTAACAACAAACTTATGAAAGAAATTATAATTTTTTTTTCAAATGAATGAAACTAGAGACACAATATATCAAAACCTATGGGACACAGCAAAAAGAGTGCTAACAGGGAAGTTTATAGTGATAAACACTGATATCAAAAAGATTGAAAGATCTCAAAAATCTAATGTCACACCTGAAGGAACTAGAAAAACTAGAACTAAACCCAAAGTTAGCGTAAGAAAAGAAATTAAAAAGATCAGAACAGAATAAAATTGAAACAAAAAACAAAACAACAATTTGCTTCTTTGAAAAGAAAAAAAAAAGCTGGTAGACCACAAGTTAGATTAACCAAGAAGAGAAGAGAGAAAACTCAAGTAAGCTCAATCAGAAATGGAAAAGGAGACATTACAACTGATACCACAGAAATGCAAAAGATCATCAAGACTACTATGAACATCTCTACATCCACAAACTAGAAACCCTAGAGGAAATGGATAAATTCCTGGAAATATACAAGCTTGTATCAGGGAGAAATAGAAATCCTGAACAGAACAATAATGAATAATGAGATTGAATCAGTAATAAGAAAATCTCCCAACAACAACAAAAAAAGCCTAAGACCAGATGTATTCACAGCTGAATTCTATCAGATGTACAAGGAAGACCTCATACCAATTCTACTGATAATTTTCCAAAAGATTGAGAAGGAGGGAATCCTCCTTAATTTGCTGTACAAAGCCAGTATCACCCTAATACCAAAGCCAGGAAAGCATACAACAATACCCTGATGAACGTAGATGCCAAAATCTTCAAAAAAATGCTAGTAAACCAAATCCAACAGCACATAACAAAGGTAATTCTCTATGATCAAGTGGGTTTTATCCTAGAGATACAAGGATGGTTCAACATACACAAGTCAATAAGTATGATTCATCACATAAACAGAATTAAAAACAAAAACCATATGATCATCTCAATAGATGCAGAAGAAGCATTTGATAAAATCCATCATCCTTTCAAAATAAAAACCTTCAATGGCATAAAGGAGCATACCTCAAATTTGTAAAAGCCATGTATGACAACATTATACTGACTAGGAAAAAGTTGAAAGAATTCCCCCTAAGAATGGGAATAAGACAAAGGATTCCCACTGTCACCACTTCTATTCAACATAATACTGAAAGTCCTTGCTGAACAATCAAGCAAGAGAAGGAAATAAAGGGCATGAAAATTGGAAAAGAGGAAGTAAAATTATCTTTTAATTTTTTGCTAATGATATAATCTTAGAAAACTGTAAAGAAAGGACTTCTAGATTTGATAAATGAGTTTGGTAAAATCTCAGGTTACAAAATCAATGTACACAAATTAATAGCATTTCTATACACTAAGTAACAACCCAAGCCAAGAACTAAATCAAGAACTCAATCTCATTTATAATAGCTGGAAAAAAAAAATAAAACACATAGGAATATATTTAATCAAAGAGGTGAAAGATCTCTACAAAGAAAAAAACACTGATGGAAGAAATCCTAGATGATACAAACAGAAAAATATCCTATGCTCAGGTATTGGAAGAATCAATACCATTAAAATGACCATGGAGTACTACTCAGCCATAAAATGGAATGAAATAATGTCTTTTGCAGCAACTTGGATGAAACTGGAAGACTGGAGGTCATTATGCTAAGTGAAGTAACTCAAATGGAATGAAAATTCAAATACCACATGTTCTCATTTATAAGTGAGAGCTAAGCTATTGGTATGCATAGTCATACAGAACATAATTATAGACATTGGAGACTCAGAGGAGGGGAGGTTGAGAGGGGAGTGAGAAATGAAAATTACCGATTGAGCACAATGTATGCTATTCAGATTACAGGTACACTAAAGCTCAGATGTCCCCACTGTATAATATGTCTATGTTACAAAACTCCACTTATACCTCATCAATTTATGGAAATTTTAAAAAAAATCAGCGAAAACCTCAAAAAAAGTCTAATGCCTGTATAAGGAGCTCTCTCTCTCTCTCTCTCTCTCTCTCTCTCTCTCTCTCTCTCTCTCTCTCTCTCTCTCTCTCTCTCTCTCCCTTCAACCCCCTGTCATGTAAGGAGCAATGAGAAGATAGCCTTCTACACTCCAGGAACAGAACGCTTGCTAGAACCTAACAATGCTGGCACACATATCTCAGTTTCCAGCCTCCAGAACTGTGAGAAATGCCTTTCTGCTGCTGAAGACACTAAATAAGTTGTATTTTGTTATGGTCACCCAAGCAGACTAAGATACTTTACCAGTCTAAAGGGTTCCTTTGGTTTGCAGAATCTATTCCAACCAAATGAGCACAAACTGTCATTGCCCTCACTTGGTTTCCACTAAGAGTATAATCTACATTGTTTTCTGTGCTGTCCACAGCAAATCCTCATGACCTTAACTATAGCAGACATGACTTTATAAGCCCAATACTTAAAACAGTCTCATCTCATCACACTTATTAGTATCTTCAGAAAAGTTTATGTAATGATATTTAAATTGGTATTAAGTTGAACCACCCAAAATATATTTAAATGCCACACATAATGTATATCATGAGCTGTGGTCTATGGGAAATTTTCATTGGTGATAATTTGTAAGTCAGCCGGCTTCTATTTTAGAAAGAAAATCAGAAACAATATTTTATGTGTTCTATAATTGCTTAAGTGTGAGAGTGAAAAATCTAAACATCTAGAGGAATGGAATTTTTAAAAATTAAGTAAATCACCTTCACATATGAATTAAAGGTTTGACAGCTTACAAAATCTTCAACTTCCGTATCTTATTCTGCTATTCAGATAATTTTGTAACTGAAACACAATTTCTGCTTTAATATAATGATATTTACCAATGTCATCTTTATTTCTAAATTCCCATTCTCTCTCATACTCAAGCCAATGTTATTTGTATCAAATATCATACTTCCCCTGCAAATTTGTTTGTAGGTTCTTCTATTTTATCAACTCTCCATTCCAATTTGATCTTATATGAATTTTGCCCTTAAGTCAAATAATTTGGCAAACAGAGACATTTTAGGGTAAGATTTGATTTAAATAGAGGTGGCAAATATTTTGAAATATTTAACAGTTCAAACTTTTTAGTCATTTTTTCCAAATGTGTAAAATAAGCAAACATACTTAACAAACCAGCAACAGTAAAAAGTCAGTGTACTAAACAGAGACAGTCAACAGCTGGTAGAAAATTGAATTGAACTTTGTCCAGAGACAATAGAAAAAGGAAATTAAAGGCTTCAAATTGCTTATAGCAGGCCAGAGTAAATCCAAATGCATTTTGGGGTCATTAAAACATCTTGAACACTTTTCCAAAGATTTTTGTTTCAAGAAGCCCAAAAAGAAGATTTTGCCAAGCACTACTTTCCTCTCATTGTATTTCATGAGAAATTTAATCCATATGTTTCTGATTCATTTATACTTAAGTCATCAAACAGTTCTTGCACAAGAGCTATTTGATTTCTAAGAAATCATTTGAGCCTTTTATAGAAGTCTGCTCATTTTCTTTGAAGTAAATTTTGCAAAACTGAAAATACTTGACTTGGTGTTTAAACTGAGCTTTTAAGCTTTTGTACAATCATATAACCTTAGATTTTAGAAGAGATATTAAATGTAATCTATCCCAATATTCAACCCAAAGTAGAATATCTCTTACCAATCTTTGGCAGATAAAAATTTGGTTGCTTCTTGATCATTTGCAGTGGTAGAGAACTCATTATTTTAGAAGAAATCTTATTCTATCAAGCCTCATTCTCTCCTTTCTCTCGTTACAATTGTTTAGCATTCAGAATAAAAGGTCAAGTGTGTGTGAATTGTGACTTATTTCCCTTTCTAGAGTGCTTCCTAGTACCCTGCTGCTACCTTGTTCTAATTTTGATAATTGGGTATTTACCTAATGTAGAAA
This sequence comes from Lepilemur ruficaudatus, assembly GCA_963574885.1. Taxonomy (NCBI): domain Eukaryota; kingdom Metazoa; phylum Chordata; class Mammalia; order Primates; family Lepilemuridae; genus Lepilemur; species Lepilemur ruficaudatus. The sequence continues at coordinate 30,713 of CAUYRT010064970.1, read as the reverse complement.
AGCCAGCTCAAGTCTGAAACACTAATTTGTCTTAGAAAAGCTTCATTAAGATTTTTGTTTAAATATGTAATATACTTAGATATATATTTTGCATAAATATTTCCACTTAATCTAGATCACACTTCATAAGAAAATATTACTTCCCCCATTGATGGATGAGGGAACTGAATTTCAGAGAATTGTTTCCATGAAATCACATGACTGCTAGTACCTCCTGTATTCAAACCCAGGTCTTGAATTCAAAGTCATGGATTTATTTTCTACATTGAACTGAATCTCAATTAAAATTCTCTTATAAGGGCTTTGTCTCCATGAAGTAGATACAAAACCCAAACTGAGTTTCACAAACTTACATGTGTTACTGCTTCAGAATTGTTTAATTATGTATTAGATTGAGTCACATAAAAGTACTATTTTTGTCAGCCAAAAATGTCTACTATGTGCAATTTTATATGTTTAACATAGATATACTTGCCTCCATGTTTGCATCAAATTGCATAGTAGAAAATTTCTGGTATAGCATATATAAGCTCAGTTCATAAACAAACTTGGTTATAGTAAAAAATGGTTTCTTAAAAAGTTAGAAGAGAAGAAATAACAGACATTTATCTCTGTGCAAGTACTTAACAGATAATCAAAGTCAATTGCAAATTACATAGGTAAGAACAGGCTTTGGAATTCTTCCTCCTCTGAATTTATTTACTGAGAGCCAACTATGTGACAAGCACCAGGTCTAGGCCTTGGTATATGAAGATGAATAAGTCACTGTTGCCCTTTCAAAGAGTTTTCGGTTTTTCAATTGAGGTTATTCTCTTTTTTAATGTTCATATTGTGGCTCAAGTATTCAAATCCTGACTCCCTGGCTATATTTCTGTCTTTGTTGTTTTGTTTTTGTCTAACTCTCTCTTAATTCTCTTAATCCTTAGGCAGTCCAATGGTTTTCTAGTTGAAAATGTAACTGCTCTCAGCTCCTTTTAAAATTATCTCTTTTAATTTTTTTTTTTTTTTGTATGTGTTTGTGCCTGCCATCGAAGTCTCTCTGGTGGAAAGCATTCTTGTTACAAAAAAGCTCTGAATCTCAGTTTCAAAGTTAAGTATATCTTACTGCTAAAATTATCTGATCATCCAGAACCGTATGTTGTCCTAAGACAGACAACATCCTTTTCCATCCTTATAACGAAGTCTTCAAACAAAATGTCTAAGTGCTAGAGTATTCAAAAGTACAAAACAAGACATCATCTTACTAGCTATAATTATTCAAATATTAATGTTTAACATAATTTAATCAGAGCCCTCACTCAACATTCATTGAGTGATCACTACATTAATAACAGGAGGACATTGCAATAGACATTTTGAGGCAATCTTATCCTGAAGAACCATTTTCAAGAAGAATAATTTGATAATATGAAAGAAAACAAGCACCAACACAATATATGCTAAAGAATATACTTATAGCTATAGATATGACTGATTATTGAAATGATCATTGTGGTGAACACCAGGAATGGTTGTATTTCAAGGAAGAATAGGCTACAGCTTAGAAAATGTAGGAGTAGAACATTTTGGTATGGTGTATAAAAATTATGCTGTGGATATAGATATATTTTCTAGGCAAGGAATATGGATTGAGATATTATAAGAGACTGACATCAAACATGTCAACAGGATTTATAGAATCAAAAACAATAGAGTAGAAGATGCTTTAGAGATTATTTCATCCAAACATTATGAATTTACAGAGAATTAAATAAAAGCTCTGGTGTTTCCCAGATAGTCTCTCAAATAGCTGGGACTGGATTCCATGAGCCAGAACCAAATTCAATGCTTTTTTTCCATTTGTGTGATTTATGTTAATTGGTTTAGGGTATGCTGGAGGGAATGAAAAGGAACAAAATGGAGATTTACACTACAACCATATTCGTTGGTAAATTCCAAGTTACTGTACCAATTATGATACATTGAATAGATATGTGAACTTCTTGAAATAGAAATACATCCATGGATGTGAAAGTAATGCATCATCCATTCGGTAAAAAGTTTCTATTTAAAATAAAAACACAAAATGAAATTTTACAACTAAATTCACGCTGTAATAAATGAAAAGTTTAGCTGGGACTCTAAATGTTTGTCTGTGGATCAGACAAGTTCGGGATCCAGGCAAGAAAAAACCTGAAGCTGGGTGGAGTAAGTACAAAGTTTGGCAATGATTATGTTATTGATCTTGGGCATTAAATATGGATTGTGTATATAATATAATCCTAAACCAAATCAAAGGCAGTCTTATTTGGGAAACTATAATTACTATTCTTTAAAATTATGATATCAGGTTGCCAAAGCTCATTAAAAAAAACATATAGAAGGATCAATCATCACTTGAAAGCTTTGGAAAAGATGTTATAAGAACTATCACAACTGGTTTTTGACTTGGGGCAGGAAGTTGGGCAAGTTATCACAGGATCTTAGAGCTGATATATGTTTTTATTCTTCCATGGATAAAGAAAGATAAAGTTAAGAAATATTATTTCAACAATATAGTCAGGTAGAGCCTTAGTTTTGTGTATAAACTATTAATACCTTATGGAGTTGGTTCTTCCTTTATACTTTCTTTTCTTACAACTTACATATTTTCATTTTTAAAACATACCTTTTAATAATATTAAAGATGTTGCAAGTTATGTAGAGACAATTTATAAATTGTGGAAGAAATTAAAGTGTGAAGATTGTAGAGACCTGCAGTTCGCTGAAACCTTTAAATACAAAATCTCTCAGGAATTTAGAATCCAATGTAAAACAAAAAGAAATTAAAGGAGAAAGGAAGAGAAGTTAAAGAAGAAAAAAATGACTTTCCTTTAAAGTAATCATATTTTATTCAGTTAGCAACTAAATTATTAGAAACAGATAAAATGGGGGTGGTAGAAATCCAACTTCTAAAATAAAATTTAATAATTTTGGTTTCTCGAGGAGATATAGATGCCTAAACCTTTGTGATACATCATTGGGAAGATCTAGATTAGAGCCCAGATTCCAGGACTTGTCACTGAGCTGCCTCTTTGTATTAAAATGCTAATGACAAGTTTTAACAACAACAATAATAATAATGCCATTTGCTGTTACAAACACAGTGCAGGTAGTTGCAACCAAAGTATAATTGATTGATGTTTTCAAATGACTTTAAAAACCAGATTGTCTTTTTAAAGTGGTATATTTTTATACATTTTGATTATTATATGTAGCAGAAACTTTTACAAGATTTATATAACTACTAAGCATCCTTACATATGTTATTGCCTGAGATCCTTTCAGCAACCCTAGGAGACAGTCAAGTAAAAGTAAATATCAGGAAGATGAAGTTCCTCTCCCAAGCTCATAGATTTGGTAAGTAGCAAAGCTAAAACTTGACCCCATGCTCCCTGGAAGCCATTGCCCAGCCCTCTGAGTGTTCTAGCCACAGTAGAGCAGGGGAAGTAATCAGAGGAGCAGAGTGTAAGAACTTTCTTAAACTGGTTTATAATTAATGTCTATACAATTCTATCACTACAGTGTTGAGAATAATAATTATAAAAATGTACATAATTTTACCAGACATACACAATTGCTCTATCCTTAAGATAGAACATGTGTATCTATGTAAGATACATAATTACTAAACCATAAATGCATTGACACTAGAACCACTCAAATCTAGATACAAATGCCTGCTTTTTTACTATCTATGTGAGTTGTCACAGATCCTTGCCTATAAAGTAGGAATATTAAAGCAATCAATAAAATGACTGACTTTTGTATGAACAAGACTCAAATCTGAGAGTGACTTATCACAGTGAGACAGCTAATGCAAGGGGAGCTTTGACTGAACCTGAGTCTTCCGATTCTAGGCTCAGAGTAACTTCTGCTGCAAACATTTCCCAAATGGAAACAAAAATTCCAATGTTATCTGTTTTTAACTCAATGTGTATTATGTATAATGACATAACATTTTGACATGGAACTATTTGGCATATCTATATAGTTCTCCTAATTATTATATGATAGTCATTTATAAAATATGTTCCAAACTCTAGAAACCCAAGTAGTACTTGAATTCTGACTACACAGTATTTATCCAATTAAAAAATATGTATATATGTATATGATCATGGAAGCCACACTAAGTATCTTAACACATATATTTAGTACTTACTTCCTGAATCTTAAAATATCAGTCTGAATTTAATTATTATTAAAATTTTTTGGTCATTAATTTGATGTGATTTTTTTTTTTTTATTTCTTCATCTAAACGAGCGCTGTATCTCCGGAGATTCCCTGTAGTGTTCTGTGCACGTATCACCATACAAGAGGTAAAAGAGACTGTACCACGCTGAATCCCTCTACCTTGATAGAATATGCAGCATCAGTGCTTTGTTTGTTCCCTTTATCTATTCTTTCTCTTTATGTTTCTTCCATCTTTTCAATGTCTTTATTTTCTATTTTAACTGTTCCATCAACCCTTGCCATGCTCAGTCCACATTTCTCTCTACAGTTAACTCCATTTAGTCAAATCCGACTACTGTGATTCCATACTGCAAGGTGGATTACAAGTGTAGGTGACAGAAGTGATGTAACTGCTACATGGCTTCCTAATGGATGTTTGAAATATCTTTACTCCCACTCGAAGCTTGGAAAGTTAACTGCAGAACTCATTTTGGGATTCTTCTGCAAAAAGGAAAATCCTCTTGTTCCCATTGTAAGAGTTTGTTGTGAAGCCCTCTTATGCAACTGACACCACGGGGGGTGGGGGGGGAGAAAAAGACAATTAAAAACATCATAATTGGCACAAAAATAGGGCCAATTTTCACATTACACAGCTAAATTGGAAAGGAAGGAAATAAAGACATCAGTGGATAAAATTAATGTAATTGGAGAATACTGCAGTCAAAGTAGTTTGTTTGCTCTAATCTTGTACATGATATAAAAATGCTGTTGCAAATGGACCCCAGCTGCAAGTAATCACAGTCAGAGGCTAAATGGAATCAACAGTGATGATCTGGTAGGGAGGCGAATGCCCATGAAGCTTTTCTTGGAGGAAAATAGATAGTCCCATGACTAATACATGAGAAATGTGTTACGACTCTGAAAATTAATTCATATACTGATTCTAAACATTTGAAATGATAAAAAGTGTTTACAGCTCCACAATTATTTTATTTGTAATTAAAACAATAAAATGGCATAGATACCAACCTTGCATGTATGGTCAGCCCATCATCAGAAGAGTCATTTAGCATGAAAGGCCTTTTAAGTGTATTTGTACCAAAATGGAGGTGGGAACTCACACAGCTTCCTGGCTTACCAATTTTATTCAGATGTTTGAGGGGGTAATTTTAGTAATTTCTATAGTAATTCAAAATGTCATTTTGTTACTGAAGCCAAATAGAGGGTGCAACATGTGCATGGATATAAAATATAAAATTTGTTATTTTTATAGTTGTCTATCTTAACCACTGCTGCTGGTAGTAGCTTATTCTCACCTGTGTCAGAACAGCCTCTGTACAAATTATTCTGCATCACATATTCTCTTTATGTGTCTTATGGAACTTCTCACAGTTTGAAATTATCTCGATGATATTTGGATTACTTGTTTATCATCTGGGCATTCCAGAATGGAAGCAGAGTTCTCATCTGTCTCAGTCATGTATATTTTAAACACACCCATGTCAGAGCATACGTATGTGTTCACTATATATTTGTTGAATAAAAGACTGAAAGATTTAGTTAACTGGAATTTTTGTTAAGTTTGAGAATTACTGACTGAATAGATTATAGGCATACTCCTAAATGATTTGCTAAGATCCACTAACACTTTTGAGGTTATTTCTATTTTTAAGAAGATGACAAGAATATTAAATAATTTATCCTAAAACAAAGAAATAACTATTATATTTTCAACATAAACCCTTCTCTGTTCTCTTCAGAGTTAAAATTTACAAAGATGAATTGAGCTAAGAATAATGTGGTGGTTAAAACATGGGCTTTGATATCAGTGTAACTTAATATCAAACTGGATCTCCTACTTTCTACACATGACTGTAAGCAAGGAGGTGACTCTCTCTGTAGCTCAACTTCTCCAACATGGACATAATAACTTTTACTTCTTTGGTGAGTATGGATGCAACAATGTACGCAATGTACTTAACACAGTGCCTGGCACATAAGAAGTTTCTCCAAATAGTCACTTTTCTTATTATTGTACTTGTTTGAATGAATTTTCAAAGAAGGATGGAGTGAAATCTGGGCATGAGCTGACAGCAGTGTGTGTGTGTGTGTGTGTGTGTGTGTGTGTGTGTGCTGTACGTGTGTAGTGAGAACATTTAAGATCTACTCTCTTAGTAATTTTCAAGTATACAATACATTATTATTGACTATAGTCACCATGCTGTACAGTAGATCTCCAGAACTTATCCATACTGTTTGTTTGAAACTTTGTAACCTCTGACCAACATCTCACCATATCCTTCCCTACCCCACCATCCTCTGGTAACTACCATTCTACTCTCTGCTTCAATGAGTTCAACTTGTTTAGATTCCACATATATTGAGATCATGCAATATTTCTCTTTGTGTATGTGGTATGAGATAAGGGTCCAATTCATTCTTCTGCATGTGTATATCTAGGAAAGAAAGAGATTTTCCTTTCTCTAGTATGTGTTCTTGACATCCTTGACCATAGTGAATGGGTTTATTTCTGGGCTTTCTGTTCTGTTCCATTGGTCTCTATGTCTGCTGTTACATCAGGATCATGCTGCTTTGTTTACTACAGTTTTGTTGTACATTTGGAAATAAGTTAGCTTGATACCTCCAGCTTTGTTCCTTTTGCTCAAGATTACTTTGCTCTTTGGGGTCTTCTCTGGCTCCATATTAATTTTAAGATTGTTTTTTCTATTTCTATAAAAAATTTCTTTTATAAGGATTATATTCAATCTGTAGATTGCTTTGAGTAGTAGAGAGATTTTAACAATAGTAATTCTTCCAATCCATTTAATTTGGTCTTTTAAAATTTCTTTAATCAGTATTTTATAGTCTTGATTGTCCCTGTCTTTCACTTCCTTGGTTAAATTTATTCCTAAGCATTTTCTTGTTTTGATGCTATTATAAATGGGATTTTAAAAAACAGCCCAAGTGTTCATCAATACTTGAGTGGATTCATAAAACGTGGTGTATGTACAGCATAGAGTACTATTCAGCCACAGAAAACAATGGTGATCTAGCACCTCTTGTATTATCCTGGATAGAGCTGGAGCCCTTTCTTCTAAGTGAAGCATCACTAGAATGAAAAAACAAGCACCACACACACTCACCATCAAATTGCTACTCATTGATAAACACTTATGTGCACATATTGAAGTAACAGAACATACTCTCTCATGCTTTTCTAACATGTTTTAAAAGTTTCATATGAATGTTAAAGAGACAACCTAGTCCTAAGAGGTTGTTCGTGTTATATTAATTAAAATGAATTTGGATTTCTTTCTGAGCAGTACAAAGTGTGATCATGATTTGTTTGGAATAAGCAGCTCACACCAGGGAATATGGCAGGCTGTTATCAGGAATTTGAGAACTATCTCAAATTAGAAGTTGAGTTCTGATAGGAAGAATCCTAAATACTCTTTTAAGCTAATTTTATATTTTTTACTCATAATAATAATAATAGTCTAAACTCATCTGTAAGATATATTTCTAAAAATCAGATTTTTAAAAATCTAGTAGAATTTTAATTCTACTTTGTAGTCATTCAGTTAATGGAAGACAGAATGACAATTCCTCAAAGAAATGAAAGTAGACTTACCATTCAATTCAGCAATCCCACTACTGGGTATCTTCCCAAAGGAAAAGAAGTCACTACATCAAAAAAAAACAAAAAACAAAAAACAAAAAAAAAAACCTGTACCCAAATGTTTTCACAGCACTGCAAAGATAGGGAACCAACGTAAGTGTTCATCAACTGATGAGTGGATAATGAAAATGTAATATACACACATATAGAGAAATATATACATATGCATACACACACATACACCATGGAATACTACTCAGCCATGACAAGGAATAAAATAATGTCTTTTGCAGCAATCTGGATGGAATTGGAGACCATTATCTTAAGTGAAGTTTCTCAAGAATGGAAAAACAGATACCACATGCTCTCACTTACAAGTGGGAGCTAAATGAAGGATATATATGGTCATAAAGAACGGTAATAGACATTGGAAACTAAGAAGGAGGGAGGGTGGGAAGGAGTAAGTGATAAAAATCTACCTATCTTGTAAAATGTACACTATTCTGGTGATGGGTACACTGAAAGCTCTGCCATCCACATGATACAATTCATCTATGTAACAAAAAAAACACTGGTACCCCTAAATTTTTTGAAATTTAAAAAAAAAAGAAAAGAAAACTAGGAACCAAGATTATGCTGCTTCTTCAGGTATCACTGAACAAATGTCTTTCTTAGTTTTTGCAGCTGTGCAATGGGGCTATAATATAGTACTTAGCATGTAAAGATTTTTATATATAAATTGATGATTGTAAAACACTATATAAACCCGAATTGCCCTGTATTAGTGTTAAAGGTTTTGTAGTTATACCTTCATCTTGCCAAGAAGAAGTCTTTCTCATGGTTTTTCAATAAGAGTGTTCATTCACTACCCCTTCAGACTTTCTGATGGGGTATGTTGGAGTTATGAGCTTGGTGGCTGGAGATGTAATGTGGCCATCCTAACCTAGTCTTGAAAGAGGTTTCACTACTACTCACATGGGCTGTGATTATAGCCCTACTAAAACACCTTTACATTCTACTTGTCACTAGAAACCCTAATGCCTAGAATGAGTCCACTACTTTGACTACAGAAAGGAGATCTGATGAATTTGCGAACAAGATGTAATGAAGTCTTAGGTTTTTGTACCCTGAAATATTACCAATTAATAAGCATAAATGATGAAGTTACTCAATTTGTAAATAGAAAATATAATATTTCCATGTCTCAGAATGATGTGATGACTATTTTGCAGCATATAAAATTGTTAATGTTTGTAAAATGTCTTAAAATTCTTGGCTAAATGCAAATGTAGTGTCCCGTACACAAAGTAATGTGTGGAATTTTTTAAATAAAAATTGTGGTATGTGTGAAAAAATACTTAAAAAGAGATCTTCAAATGAATTTTGGCGTACACTTGTTAATAACAGAAAATTTTTGTTAAAAAGAGAAAACGTGTTTGGAACTTACTTAAAAGAAAGAAAAATATAACTAGCAATTAGCATGTTGCAATCTGTCAAATAGTGAGATTGTCTCAACTTGTCTAGGCAGCAGCAAACTTGAATTTCAACACAATAGTTGAAAATAATTAGAAGAATGCAATCTATAAGAGTTACTATAGACACTTGTATCCAAAATATAGAGTTATATATAGGGTATGATCAGTGGATACAATTCTGAGTAGTGAAGATGGGTTCCAAAACTCTTTTGTCTGATGTCTATGGTTCTGAAACTTGCTTTGCTATCATGTTTCCACTTGTTCCCACTTGCCTTGGTATAATGGGCAGGTAAGTTTTGTGCTGTCTGAGTAGCAGGTCATATAGTTAGTCTACAATCACTTCAATATGATTTATTAATATTACTTAGTGCTATTGATCCAAAATAAATTGCTCCAAGTTCATGTCTGATAGATTAACATGTTTCTATATTGCTATTAGTTAAAAAATGTACTTTTATGTAAATTTCTGTACATTTTCCATGGGGGAAATAAATGTGCTTCTTCAGAAACTACATGACCTAAAATCATGTTTTATTCACATTTCCCTCCTTCATAAAGAATGGGACTATTTTACATACTTTTGTCTTCTGTACTTCACTGATAATTTCCTTGCATTTAGAAATGTTCATGATCTCCAAACTACATAATTTATTTTTCATGCATATTAGGAGTCTCCAAATGTTCTAACTGAGGAGAAAATACCATTGCATTGAGCAGGAGAACTTGAACCAAATGGCAGTTGAAATATTAAATGTAAACATAGGATAGATAGGTAGGTAGGTAGGTAGATAGGTAGATAGATAGGTAGGTAGGTAGGTAGGTAGGTAGTAAATCACATATTTCCTTGGTTGTCACATCTATAAGTGCTTGAAACTATGGTTTCAAAACCTATAAAATTTCCTCCTTAAATGCAGAAATATTGGGAAGTTAAGGACTTAAAATCTACTGGATACCAACAACCAAGAAATTGTTTCTTTTGAATCCCAAGTTTATATATGTGCACACACATTTAAAATCTTTTATTTGTCCATTTATTTATTTATAGAGTAAATATTATGGGAAATAAGATACTTCAAGGTAAAATTATCTTTTCAGGTACTGGAAGATCAAAACTGAAATTAATCCAAATTCTTAGGTTATATCATTTTATGTATTATATTTTCAGTATATATTTATATTAGATATGTGGTTTACATATGAAAGAATTTTCCAAGCTATTCATACATTTACTTTATTAAGTACTTATTTTAAATATTTAATCAATATTTTATTAATATATTTATATGAATTATGAGGTAGTAGACATTACGAACTTACGTGGGCTTTTCCCGTCCTTTAAACCCACGTAAGTTTAAAAGAATACAAACCTATATTTTAATCATCTATATTGATAGCCACAGCACACTAAAAACACACCAAGTATCTCGCAAGGTGATTAGATGTCCATAGCTGTCAAGAAGTGTCTTGACGGGAGGAGAGAAGATAGTACAGGTAGCCCCTGTAATTTATTGCTTAACGATTTTACCACAAAGATATTTTGGGAAACTACATGGTTAGTAGGAGGATATAAAAAAATTATTTTACTAAAAGAAAATCCATGTCTCTAATTAAATCTCATTTTTTATATGATTATAGAATAGAAACTTTTTCATTTATTCAACAAATATTTTGGAAGTAGATGGTCAACTAAGGAGAAGCAGGTCTAAATTAGCAAACACTGGGATTTTTGATTTCTTTTTTTTCTTTTCTCCTAGATAGGTTGATCCATTAAATGGTGGAAAATTTAAAGCATGTCAGTACCTAAAAAGGACCCAAATATTCTAAATGTGGTCAATACTAACGATTACACTACCAAGATGCCAGGGATTTAGTGGTTCAGTGCTAATCTCACCCCTAGACTCTCCCTGTAAGCCTCGGCTCCATCCTGTGACTTGGATAACCCTTCTGTCCAAAGACAGCACCACTTACTGCGTTATGTTAAGGAGACAGCAGCTGCAAATTGCAATATCCTCAGAAGTTCATAGCTGAGACAAAACCTGGTAACTTTCTAGTCCCAATCTCAAATTTTTCTAGTCCGTGGTTCAGAGAGAGTAAATGTGTTCGAAGGTGGAATGAGAATACGCTTTGACAATTTCAGGGGCTGAAGTTATGAAGGTTTGAAGCTCTGTTGCGTCCCTAACTATCTGTGACACTCTGGAGACGTTTCTAAAATTCTCTAAGTCTCAGTGACTCTGTGATGATAAAATGAGATCATGAGGGAAAAAAGTGTCTGACACACAATGGATCAATGACCTTGTGGCTATTATAATTTTTAATAGAAAGGGCCATGGTCCTATGAGGTGAAAGAATTGTGATGATAATTCAGTTTTTTTGACGTTTAAGTCCATTATTCTTTTTATTATTCCACATTATCTCGCATTTGTCTGGAGGTAAGGAATCATAGAGTAACATACACTCATAACTGCCAAACGAGAGATGTAGTTTTCTTTGGTTCATGGTGAGCCTCAAAAATAGAAGGACAAAAACAAAAATTCCAATAAATTTATTAGGGAAAACCAAAAAAATTATGCAGGTTAAAAAAATTTCTAGATAGCCTACAGAGTAACGTGTAAAAAACAGGGAAACATTATAATTTATTTGAATCTTACAGACTCAAAAATAGTTTCTGAATAATGTTTGCTCTAAGAAGAAATTTCATAAATTAGCAACTGGATTTTCTGGGGTTTTTGAAGCAGTATTTCCTTAAGAAGAAAGCAGCCTTCGTTTTTCAGTGACACAGAAAATTCCTGTCATTTTTACTTTGTTCCAAAATTATATTAATGGAGTTTTGTCATGGGAATAAATTAAAATGGGGCATGTGGAACGTGGTGGTATTTCTGCACCATGCGGTTTACAAGAAAACAATCTCATTTAGATCATATCATTGACCGCGTGGCCGACACGGGGGACCACCTGGGGCCCACGTGGAACCTCTCAACACGAATGGGTTCATTCAGTAAGAAACATGTGATTTTTTAAGAGATTTCATTTAGAATTCTTCAGATCAAGTTTATGAAAGGATCACTTATATTTAGATTAGAATGGGCTATTCCTTGCAGCCGTGCAATTTTCACATTGTATTTAAGTCCCGGAGTTTTCTGACAGAAATGCAGGTTGAATAACAGTGACCAAAAAAAAAAAAAAAAAAAAAAACTACAAAACAACAACAGTAACAACAATAAAAACACCTAAGCAAAAGAACCAAAGCCACGACCGTTAAATATCAAAACATCTAAGCTTTAAGAACTTCTGCCTAACCCTGTTGCTCTTAGATGTGTTACTTTCTAGGGCAAAGGATAAAATACACCATTATATTAGGCCCTCATGATTATGTCCTTTAATGTTCAACCCTTTAATCTACATGTAAGCTAATAAGAGCAGTAAGAACGCATCTAAGAACAAATCACAGAAGGAAAAAAAAAAAAAACCAGATTGTGATACAATTACATGCAGACAATATTAAATTATAAGAATTGGCGTGGAAGTATTTATTCATGTTTAATGAACTTATAAATGTTAAAAGAGTAGGACATACATTTTTGAAAAGTTTCTAGGATTTGGAAGTTTGCTTTAATTATTATTGTAGGCATTTTCCCAGAGTGATTCAAATTGTGATGTGAATTTACATATACCAAACCACAGCATATCCAAAACAACAAAACTTGTCTATGCAATGTACCCGTAAGTTAGAATCTCCCAAAATGTGTCTTCTCTTGAGACAGTCTAAGGACAAGGATAGTGAATAAATCAAAGTAACTTTTATTTTGTATAGTATTTAATTAGTTTGATTGTAAAGAAGAATATTCCAAAATCACATAATTCCTAAATACATCACATAAGTGATGGGGTGTAAACCAAGAAAAAGAAAGGAAGAACACACAATTAAGAAAGTTTTTAGTTAGCATTACTGTATTCAACAAGTTTCAGACTGGTTTCCCTGGTTCTGTGAAATTGATGCTTTTAGCTTATAACGCTCCAAAGGAAACAAAACCACCCACTGGGTATAGCAGTTAATATTATTTTGTCTTCCATTTTTCTGCTTTTCCACCCAATTTTTTAAAAATATGCACAGCTTCTCAATATACTCCTGAAAGAAAGTATTTATGCCTACGCCATCATCCTGAAAGACCATCAGAGTACAGGACAGCCAAAGGAAGAGGAGGCCAAAGAAAGCCAGCCAAGGGACGAGAGGAAGCAAGATATGACACATTCTCAGGATAAATTTGATAGGAAATCGCACAAGTAAGGCATTCAGCCAAATGCCATATGCCCTGACAAAGATACCAACAGCAGCAGTGAGCCCAGGGAGCTGTTTTATCATTAGCCCCTCACCCAGCAGTGGTAGAAACTCATTTAGCCCCATGCTGGACTTTCATTAGGCCAGACTCGCATCAGATGGTCCTGTGTTTTGGCTCCCGAGCCGTGTGGCCCTTTACTGGGGGAGGCAGCCATATCTCAGCTCAGCAGGGACCCCAGATTGGAGTGTTCCTCGCTGACAGATGCCAGGGCCTCAGCGGAGGCAGCAGTGGCCAAGGGAGCCCGATGCAAGACTATCCTTTATGTTGGCATTTTGTGGCACAAAACCTATGGAAAAGGAAAAAAAAAAATCTAAACCTTGCAAGTTTGTTTTCAACCTGACTTCTACTGAAAATAAGATGGAATGAAAAAAAAAATTCATGAAGCTGAAAGCAAAGAGAAAATGCCAGAAATCTTCACTTGGAATCAGAGCTAAGAGCTGAACTGACACTAACAATCTTTTTTTTTTTTTTTTTTTAACCTCAGGACTGTAATAAAAAGTCAACGAAGCAAGAGATGTCGATATATTCTAATAACAAAGATGTGGAATTTTAGAGGGCCCTTTTTCTTCTTATTCATAGGGAAGCTGTATTAAAAAAATAAACAGAAATAGAGAACAAGTATTCAAGTCTAATAGATGCACAAAAGAAAGATATGGTTCTTCATAAAAGAAACTGAAACTTACATCATACAGTGATACATGCTGTGATTTTGAGGAAAAAATAATTTTTAAATTGAGTTTGCATTCATTTCTTTGAACTCTAATAATTCTATCAAGAATTATAGATGAAGAAAGAAGACAGCTCATGCTGATTTTTTTTTTTCTATTAGCTTTCCAGGGAGGAAAAAAATGTGTTCACTATTTGAATCACTGATTATTTTTAAAATCATATCATGTTATTATGCTTTATTATGTCATCATCTTTTATCTAAAAGTTTTTCATAAATATAGTAGAACTCAAAATATACCTTTGTGTTAATTTGTTAAGTTTCTAAGAATTATAGAACAAACAACAGATGATCTAGGAGAAACAAAAAAACATATTTTTATTCTTTTAGTTCATTCATTTAATTGTTTATTTTCATATCAATTGTACATGTTATTACTATCTATAAATTAAGTTTTCATATCAATACGATATATTAAATAATACCAAGTTATTTTATATTCATTTGCACTTCTGAAAATGTGTGTTTCAATTCAATTTATACAAAGGCAGCAGCCTGAAAGACAGAGTTTATGAAAGAGAAGCAGGGGGAAATTTTCTAATATCATTGTATTTTCAAATGAGAAATGTACTTATTGTATGTTTACAAAATTTCAGTAAAACATCAGGAAATTACACAACAATCTAAAATACTTGTGATCTTCTGAACTCTGAATGTTGGTCAACATATCAGAAGGAAAAATGGAATAGTGATCAGTTTCTCATCTTTTCAGAGATAAGTGCCTAGTTACTTCTAAAGTATTGTGTTCTCCTTCCTCATCCTCTCATGGATGAAGTTTGCAGATAGCTTTAGGTCAATGAACCACAGGGAGCTTTCTTGGTGCAGTGAAGCCTTGTACAGTATATTTCTCTCCAGGCAGCTCTATTCCTGTTTGTCGGTGACATGTGGCTTATCGTCCACTTAATCATCCTGGTTTATGTCAATTTGCAGACATGTTAGGAAGCATTGCTGCAGATGGTTCCTTTTACTGAATTTTAAAAAAAGAACTTTTGGCATTTTTATAAATTCTTTCATTTATTTAAATAGTAAAAGTATTTGGAAGAGGAAATCTCTCTCTTCTTAGTTCTTTTTACTAAGAACTAATGGTGTAGAAATATTGCAAAATTGCTTTTTAACGGGAAAAACAGACATGCATACAAAGAAATATATACCAATAAACCCATCAAAAAATAAATATGAAGCTGAAATTACTGAAATATCATTGATGTTTTAAGATCAGTTTTCTCTGGCTTTTAATTTTTAGTAAAGCTGGTATAGGTATGTATGAATGTGAGTGTGTTAAAATAATTACCAAAGACCTACAGTAACAGTCCTTCCTGCCTAGAGGTTTCAGTTGCATTTGACATTGTTATTGCCTGAGACAACAATCTAGCTGCAACGTTAGCAAACTGGGCCAAGCCTCTGATGCACCACAGGTATTAGAAAGTTGAGCACATGGAAACCCTCAAGCAGGTGGGCTGTGTTGAAGCGCCACCTACTGAAACATGGTGTTTCTCAATCCTGCATTCCCAAAGTTGGCATTTACTATAGCATTGGCAAAACTGGTTCAGGGGAAAAAAAATTCCAGTACAAATGAAATCCTATTTTTGGCAAGCAGGACTCTATAAGTGTGTCAGCTTCAAACTTTACTGATTACAGCAGTTTGTCAATGCTGAGGAGTTTGTGATCTCTCTTTTCTAAGGAAGAATATAAACCAAAAAGAATACCAGCTTTCATATTTATAAATTGGGTCATTTATGAGCATAGAAAAAGAAAAGAGAGGAAACAGGAGGATGGGGAAGTGTTCAGGGCAATTTAAACATTTGCAAGATTTTGTTTGGAATGAAATAGACCTGAGTGAAAAAATCATACAGTCTCACACACACACATGCACATGCACAAAGCTATAATGAATTACATTCATTCTAATGAAGGTGATCGAATTAACACTCAAATAGACTTACGTGCACAAATTCCCTTTTTCTTCCAACCTACCCTCTACCCACAAATTTAAAGCAACCAAAAGGAAAACGTGTTCAGGAAGAACCGTATATTCTATCTCACTTTATAAGTGAGCATGAGAAAGTCATCCGGCCACATTGCAAACAGCACAACCAGCTCGTGACAGACCGGACAAACTTCAGTAACTGATCTTGAGATTGTTTGAGATATTTTTAGAAGGTTTTAAACAGAATGCATGTGGCATATCGTGGACATTGATAAAATAAAATGGTTTTCTTTCTAAAACAATGACTTCAAAATACATAATGTAGCATTTCTTTTACAGAGTAGGCTTGCCCTTGATAGGGAAAATCACTGGGTGTGAAAGCATATGGATTTCTGTTTGTTTAATTTAGGAAAGGGGATTATTTTGTTTTGCTTTTCTTCTGACTCAATTTTTAAAGTTATGCAAGCAACAAATCCATTCTTCATGGAAGTATAGACTATCTATTTAAATAAAAACCACAGGCTAATTCTGACAGTGCTAATATAATTCTCTAAATCAAAATAATTTATTTAACATATATTAAAAAAAAATAAAGTAAAATTTCCCAGGTCTGATATATTCTTAAAGGTCTCTCTGGTAAACATATATTTGCATGATATATGTTGGAGCTGAACAGAACTCTATGTAAGTAGAAAACTCATTTATATACTTAACTCTTACAGTAACACATTTACATAACTTCCCTTTAAGACTGTAATGTTTTATTATGTTGACTTTTAAACTCATAAACTTCCAAGGTAATACCTTTTACATCACATACTCTCTCTTCCCCAAATAACCACCACCTTTTCATTACACAGGAAGTTTAATTGTCAAAATCAAAATTAAATCGTATTAAAGGATTGCTTTAAAATCACAAAAAAAGTTAAAAAAATTTTAGAAAATAGCTTAATCATCTTCCTCAACTATAATTTGTACTACTATGCATTATATTTGAATGTAAAAAAGGCCTTATAATTTAAAGATTCAAAATATTTATCCACATGTAACATTTTAAATGTTGTTCTAATTTATTTTTAGGGCATTGTTCTTAATTAGAATTAAAAGTTTCACCTTTGGAAATCATAACCCTAGCAAGAACTGGGGTCTGCTTTTGTGGCCTCCACTACCTCATTTGACTTAAAAAGAATGGGAATTCTTTTCCCTATTATTCATGAAATCAGGGTTATAATAACTACTCTTTCTGTCAAGAAAGCTATAAAAATAACATCCTTAAATCATCAAGGTTTTTAAAGAGAGTCATTATTTCAAGACCAAAATTTCAGAACTTTGCTGAAAATGCAAATTTAATTTTAAGCTCAATTAATCCAAAGTTACATCTGGAAATACACACCAATGTCTATGCTAACGTGCTTCTATGAGAAGGGCAGACTCAAAAACACGCCTTTTACAAGTTTCATGAAAATGACTGGCTTAGAACCGGTGCCAGAGTCAGCATTCCACATTATTCAAAAGCAAATTCAAGGATAGGGTTCGTTAAAGGCAAATCTTCATTCTACAATGGAATGTTATTTTAAAGGTTTTCAAATATCTACCAGAAAAGGAAAATAAGGGCATTTAGCACCTGCAGCCCTGAAAAGCAGACCATCTCACCTAACAAACAGAACAGAATGAATCCCACATAAAAAGAAACTTTCTCTTATTTTATGGAAGTATAAGCTGTTCAAAACTGCCTTTGCAAAAGAACATAGATCAAAATGCACACGTGTTTCAGGTCCAGGTCATTACAACTAACTTCTAAAATAATGATGCACAGAAGCCAAAGAGACTCATGAACATATTGATAAAATGGATTAGGCTTCATCATCTTGTACTGTGTCCCAAACAACTTATCATTCATTCATGAGCTCAGCCCTGAGGCAGAATCTGAGTAAATAAATGGACCTTGCCCCATGCTCCAGGGCCACCACACTCTAGCTTGGCTTGCTCAATGGAGAGCAAATTCCAAAGTGGGGAGCACCCTGCCCCATTGCTCCCAGTTCCAGCCTGCAGACTGTGAGCAATCCAAGGTGGCGCCATACACCGCACGCATGCAATTGTGAAACAAAATAAGTGCCTAAACCAGTCTATCTAGAAGATAAGCAGGGGTATGCTTAGGTGGTTCTTTTTACCATTAGACGATTATTTGAAATAGTTTTGCTTTCTTTACAAATCTCAAAGTTGCCTTGATTTTTGTTGTTTGCTAAAAAAATCAGTATGTAATCAGGACTTCTAAGGAATGGTTCTAATTTAACGTATTCTGCATTTCATTTAAAGAAATCTGGAAGGACTTTCAAAGCAATGTGACTTTTTCAGAGCAAATAAAAAGTATATCCTAAATGGTATTTGGCAGCAAACATCCCCCAACGACACCGTCACTAACTTGTTTGAAAACTCTGATTCCCATTAAATGGACGGAACTGCACAGTTTTTTTCTCCAAGAAGGTCTTGTTAAGCTCAGTGAAACAATGCCAGGGTGTAAGTCCATATAGTAAAATGAGGCCCAAGAATTAAGCATTTAAGGACTCAGGGAATATACATAGTAAGATGGCACAGATCAAACCTAAATATGCATGTATGCAAGTATTTTCAATATACAACATAAATAAGAGCTCCCAGGTGTTATTATAAGAAATTGCTATTGGGGGTCTATTTATAAATATTGGCTAATAGTACAGTCCTAATCAGAAGATACACCTCTCTTGATGGAACTCCTCTAGGTGCCAGAATTTTGGTAGGCGCTTTGATACATGGTGTCATTAAATTTTCTAAACATATCTATAATTATTAAGCCATTTTACAAAAGATGAAATTGATGCTCAGAGAAATTAACTATACTTACAATTAGTAACTAGAAAATAGCAGAGCTCTTTTAGATGCTTAAATCCAGATATTTCAGAATAAAAACTCCAGTTTCTATACATAACTGTATTGCATGGTCTTTAAGCATGGCACATGACCTGGATTACTCTACGCTCTGTTGGTTGAAGATTTTTGATGTAACTAATTTGATTCTTTTATTTTTCAATTATGAAAATTTGCATCTTATAATAAAATCACAAATATCTCTCCTGTTCCAAGAACAAATAGCTAGTTCTTTATATAACTATTTCTTCCTATGTTCTCAACCAATAAGATTTTACTAAGAAATATTACTATTTATCATCTTAAATACTTGTACATTTTTTTGTTTATAAAATAACAAAAAATATGGTTAAAAAGTACAACTTTTACACTTACAAGTTAAGAAAGAAAGTTCTATAACCATTCAAAGACTATTACACAAAATACTATATATATAAAAAGAAAAGCATACTAAAAAGTTGATAATTAAGCCAAATAAAAATTAATATGACATTTGTTTGTGGTTATTCATATCACTTTTCTAAACTTCAAACAGCAGAATCTAAATGTTTGTCCAAAGTTCCCAATTTTGGTTTTAACTGTAGCTATTTAGCTTGTAAAGCACAACGCTGGCCTAATTTTCAAGCTTTAGACCTTATTAGCGAACAAATTTCTATATTTAGAACCGCGTATTAGTACTTGATTCTTCACATACCTAATTTTTAGTGCCAAGCCCCTGATTTAGGTTCCTAAATGCATATTTCAAGCAGCCAACTATTTCTTGCTGTAATTGGATTAACTTGTCTATTATAGATCATAAAGTAGATAAGATATGCCAAAACTGTTTATGTAAAACTTTAAGACCATGAGTTTCATTCAAGTTGTTATCGTAATCCTACAAAAATCCTAAAGTCATCATTGGCAATTGGTTAGATTTATAAGTTAGGTTACTAAATTAGCAGATCAAACATGATACCAATGATTCTTTTTCTTGAATTAAGAAACCTTGTATTTATAATAATTCTACTCAATTTGCAGCACAAAAAACTGGCAACCACCCAAGTTATCTGATATCTCAATATTTTACTTAAATAATGATAAAACTGAAGGTAACCTTAGGAAACAGCAAGCTCACCCTATCATTTTATAGATGAGGTTGAGCAGGTCAAGATCACACTAAGCACCCAGGATTCCTGGTTTCTGGTCTATAAGGCTTGTTGCTCTGAATAAATAATAATATTATTTTCAAGTGGAGTTCTCTAATAGAACTACATTCAAGAGTCATTTACCTACTTACACTAAAACTCTACTCTTTTCAAATCTAGATGTAAATCCATTTGAGAAGTAACTTCTATAGGTGTTTCCAGACTTAGTGCCAGGGGCTTTGAAAGTGGTTATGCGAACCAAATGAAGCTCTCTAGTCTCTTCGAGGTTATACATACCCCCGTCTCTGCACTTTGTGTCAATTATTCTGCGGTCCCCACTCTCCAGCTGCAGACCAGTACAGTCTGTGGCCTGTTCGGGACTGGGCTCAGAGTTCTGCTGCCTTGTCCCCTCCACCCCCAGCCATCTGTGGAAAACTTGTCTTCCATGAAACCGGTCCCTGTTGCCAAAAGGCTGGGGACCACTGACTATGATGGAAACAGCAGCATTGCCAGTAGTTTTATGCTTGGATCAAAATTATGTGCCTATGTTCTCACTTAAAAGTGGGAACTGCGCTATGGGCCCAGTGGTCTACAGAATAGTAAAATGGACTTTGGAGACCCAGAAGTAAGGAGGGTGGGACAGGAGTGAGGGATGAAAAATTACCTATTGGGTGCACTAACTATTTGGGTGATGGGTACACTAAAAGCCCAGACTTCACCACTATACAATACATCCATGTAACAAAAACCACCTGCACCCCCCAAATCTATGGAAATAAAAAATATTATTACATGCCTAACAGGGAGATGCTCTTCACCAAATTAGATCATTGGAGGTGCTGTCTTGACTTAGAGAAAGTGCAGAAAGATCATGGGAAGAGATGCATTGGATGCCTCAGATTCAAGAAAGTGCCTTAGACCAAGAGAACTAAGGTATTTGAAACAAGCCAAAATCAAATGAGAAGACTGTCCTTACCCCTCCGTTCCCACAAATACATAGTTATGTAATCCTCACTTTGGTGTCTGTTTTAGTCCCTAACCCCTTACTATCCTGAAACAGTTTGCTCCTTGCTTTCTTTCTGCCTTTCCTCTCTTAGACTCTGAAAAGGACAAAAAAAACTTTTGTGTCACTCAAAAGGCTCATGGATTCCTTAAACAGAATAACCAAATCAGAGAGAAAATCAATGTGACTGTATTAAATGCATTGATTTCTTCAGTTTGAGTTAAATTTTTGCTTTGGCATAAGAAAATTGAAAGCCCCAATTGTTATGGAATGTCTCCTGTGTCAGGCCTTCCCTGATTTTCCCAAGGAAATATGTTTCCCTCATCTCTTTCTTTCTAAGAAATAGGATGTTCTCATCTATCGGGCACTGATCACATTGTCTTGTAATTAGTTACTTACAAGTCTGCCCCTAACACCGCACTCAGATGACAGCTCATAGAGGGCAGAGACTGTGACGTTTTCATCTTTCTCTATGATTATAGGCTCTGGCTACTGGAACACCCACCTTCTCCCTGTCCAACCTCCATAGCACATGCACATTCATCATAGAGACCCAGCTCCTCTGCCAGGTGTGTGTATGTCCTTGTGTTCCTTGACCCACGTGTTCTGAGTGGAACGGACCACATCCCAACCTGCTCTGTGTGATAATTCAGCATTTTCATAAACTGTTTAATACGATGCCTGACACATACTAGACACCATCATAATCTAGAATTAAGAACATAATACACTGAAATGGTTACTAGAATTTTTTAAATTCTTGACTTAATTATCTTGCAGTATTTCCTTTAGAAATGAATGGGCATTTATTAAAACTGAACAAAAAACAAATTTGGTTGGGTGCACTCTTATTAATGCTTTTATTCTCCCAAGAACTAAGGAGAAAAATGAACATTCTAAACTCTAGAGAAAGAAAAAAGGAACATATATGGAAAAATATTCTAAAAATGGAAATCCCACTTTACCTATTACCTTTTATCGTAGTTACTTACTA
Organism: Lepilemur ruficaudatus; assembly: GCA_963574885.1. Taxonomy (NCBI): domain Eukaryota; kingdom Metazoa; phylum Chordata; class Mammalia; order Primates; family Lepilemuridae; genus Lepilemur; species Lepilemur ruficaudatus. The sequence continues at coordinate 8,408 of CAUYRT010064970.1, read as the reverse complement.
TATATTATATATATAATTTATAAATATAAAGCTTGTATATAGATATATATGAATTACCAGGTACTAGAAGCTCTTTTCTGTTACAGTAGCCCATATTGAGAAGATAAAAATAGGATTACAGACACTGACCAATCACTTTAATGAATATATTTGGGATTAATTTTAAATAAAGAGTAAAGCTTTCTTATCCCTTCGTATGCAGATAAGATCTGAATGCTTTAGACAATGAAGATCCAGGACATCGCATCCTATTTATAAAGAGGACACATTCCGTAAGGTTACCTAAAGCATGTTTATTTAGCTAACATTTACACTGGGCTAACTATATGCTAGGAATCATTCTGAGCCTTATGTCAATCTATGAACTAAGTAATATTGTTAATTCTATTTTATTAATACAACAGAGGAAACAGAGGCACATAGAAGTTAAGTAATGTCCAAAGTTCTATAGAAAGTAGTAGAGTTGGAAGTAGAACCTAGGCATTCTGCCTACAAAGTTCATGCCACCGTGCCACACGATGAGTACGTAATGACAAATGAGGACTCTGTGTGCCCATGGGCTCAACGGTGAGATTAGAGAGAAGTATGTCCTGGGAAAAGAAATGTCTCAGGCTGAGCTTGATTCTTTATTGAAGAGACGATCAAAATGCAGCTTATTTTGTGGCAAACAGTGCTTTCAAGGAGTGCTGATCTACCACAGAGATTGACTTTCCCATAAAATACTGCCTGTTTTTACGGCTTGAATGGGCAGTTAAAAACGTGCTGGACACCTCAGCTTGGCAAAACCACAGGCAACTTAGTTAACATGCCTAACTGAAGCTCATCATCATTCCCCACCATTGCTTCACAGAGCTGCCAGCAGCCCTGGGTGCTCAGGCAGGAACTGCAGAACCCACCTCTTGTTCTTACCCCCTCCTTTTTCTCCAGCCCAGGAACAGTGAGTGAGTCACCCAAACGTGTGCATGTGGCTTCCTTACCATCCTTCAGTCCCGTTCTCCTCTCATCCCCATTGCTGCAACCTTATTCCAGCTCCCAAGTCCTCTCCTGATGGTCTGCTGGTTTCCAAGCCTTCTTCACCCATCCACAGTTCATCCTCCATACAGCTGCAGCAGTACGTGAACTTTCTAAAAGACAAATTTACTCATTCCAGCTCCCGGCCAGAATGTCATCAGCCTTACTCTTCCTCCATTGCCACTTGCCTAGGATAAAGTACAAACTCTCCCGGCTGGAGTAAAAGGCTATAAATGACTGCCTGGCTTTGCATTGTCAAATATGGTAGCCATTAGCCACATGTGCACTGAACACTAAAAATGTAGTTAGTCCAAATTGAAATGCGCTCTAAGTGTAGACCATGTGCCAGATTTCAAAGGCTTAGCTTGAAAAAAAGAATGCAAAATATATATCTTTAATATAGTTATATTGATTACATGTTGAAATGATAACATTTTGGATATATTGGGTTAAGTAAAATATGTTATTAAAATTAACTTCATTTTCTTTTTCTTTCTCTTGAGTTTTTAAAATGGGGCTACTAGAAAATTTCAAATTACATATGTGGCTTTTATCAAAATTTCTTTTAGACTATGTTGACTAGCTGCACTGAACTTTGGGCAGTTTCCTGAATACACTGCTCTGCCTAGAACGCCCTCCTTCCACGTCTGCACTACCACAACTCACCTTGGAAAAGGCTAATTCATCTGAAAACACTCAGCTTCCCTACAAAGCTTTTACTAACTTTGATGCCATGTACAAGAGCCTCCACTATCTGGCCATGTACTGGCTTCGACATTCCCACAATCACACCGCCACCATCATTGTACAAAAGCCCATATAGCATTTCCCATATGCTAAGCACGATTCTAAGCGCTTTATATTTACTCATTCCGTCCTCGTAAGAACCCCCGAAGGAGGCCTCTAGTGGTAGTTAATCATCATAGCACTGTGGTATGTACTACCTATGTGGTAGGTACCATTCTCATCCCATCTTACAGATGAGGCACAGAGATGTAACCTTCTAGTCCCTCTGCACAGCTCTGGGAGGCGCTCCTGGCAACTCCACTCTACAGGCCTTCTAATTTGCAGCCGGCTGTCACTGACGCCACTCCAATTTCCCCTGCCTCATGCTTTTGCTCATGCTGAACTTTTATTTTACAGAACTGTGGCAACTGTATTATCCAATATCAATTGATTAAAAATGCCCATGACAGTAATAGTCAAATCTGTCTTGTTCACATTTCTCAATGCCTAACAGATGCCTGGCACATAGTATTCAATCAATAAATACTTTTAAATTAAAAAAAAGTGGCCCTGGGATTATTTTCCTGCTAAACTATAGAGAAACCGTACAACATATAAGCAAAACATAAAAATAATAATGACGTTAATAATAATAATAGTAGCAACTACCTTATATTGAATGCCGGCTGTGACAGGTCATATACATTTACCTCTGATCCTCACACCATGTGAGGGGGGTACCACTGTCCTCACTTACAGATGTGAACACTCAAACTGTGGTGTGTCTTACTGGAGGACCATAGCTGGTTAGTGCCAGGAGGGGATTCAAATCCCAATCTGCTCTTTCCAGTCCATCACGGGGCTCTCGGAAACACTCTCTGAGACTGAAAAGCTACCAAGGATAGTTGAAAAAAAATGGATTCTCTCTTCACAAAAAGTAATACCAGAGTGCTGTTTTTCATGACTTAGAAAGCTTGCCCAAAGGGGCACTGGCCAGTCTTAAGTTTTCCTCCTCCTTCCTTAGGGCACCAGGAAATAGGAAACTGAGGATGCTAAACACAAATGCTCACTCCTCTGCATTGTGCCAGGGCTGGCTGCTCTTGGGCCAGACTTCCAGTGAAAGCCCCGGCTCCCTGGCCAAACCCTGCATCGATATTCACCTTACCAGCCTCTACGCCACCGCCCTCCCTGTAGCCACACAAACTCATCACATCTTCAGGAGACTTTACTCATTCAAACTTTAATAATTCAGCACTCCTCAGGACTGTTTCTGCTTTTACCCAAATCCTTCCCAGAATTCAAGACTAATGCGTGCACTCTGAGTCCCTGGCTCTGCAGCACTTAGTGATGGGTACCTCCTACAATTCCTGGAAAACACACAGTTTCTCAACCATAGGCTCTTATCCTTGGCCCTGTACATGGAGACACTTGAGTTACCCTAGCTCGCGGTAGAGTTGATGGCACAGAGAATATTTTATCTTTCTTTGTACCATCAAGGTGCTCAGCCTGGTGCTAATCATGCTTTCACTGAGTCATTCATTCAGCAAACATTTGTTTTGAACCACTATGAGCAAAGGCATGTGACTACTAGTCTTGGAGAAAACAAACATAAGTTCTTCACAGTTCCTTGCTTCTAAGGAAAAATACGTTTGTGCACAGATAACTGTAAGACAGGCAGAATGGGATACATTATATGGAAGATGAACATACAAAGTCCTGTAGTTTTCTTGTGGAAAATGGGTGAGAGCTGATCAAGGAAATTTTGATGGAGAAGTTGGAGCTGAAACTGGGCTTAGAAAATGGGATCGCCAACTACTGGTGATTGGAATAGTTTCTTCATGGCTCCATTTGGTTATATCATATCTGTTATTTTTTAAAAAGAACACATAGCTTTATATATTTAATTATTATCTAAACTAAGTATGAAATTGGCCTGTTTGCCCATTGTATAATTCAGCATGCATTTCTCAAGTTTCAAAGTGCCAATTAATTTAACAAATACTAGTTAAGAAGTTATTAGGTGATTAGTAATTTAGGGAATACAAATATAAACAAAGCAGTTTACATCTTTAAGGATTTTACAGTCTAATGAGACAATAGTAATAATAATAACTAAATACATTGAGTACTTACTGTATGCCAGATATTGATCTAAGCATGTTTTTGACTATTAATTCCTATGTGCCCTTAAAACAGCCAATATGACTTCCAATTTACAGGTGAGGAAACTGAGGCACAAAGCAGAATTACATAGAGGTCTTGATACAAACACAATATCATTGGTGGCACGAGAGGTTTGGAATCATATAGCAAGGGGGTCTAACCCAAAATCTGGGAGCTCTGACCTAACCAAACCATGCTAATTAATGGGTTTCTTTGTCTTTTGTGCTTATTGATCATGACAGCTAAGTTATTACGAGGAAAATATTTATTCCTTCTTCTAATCTAATAATAAGATCTTCTTTATGATGTGCCAATCACATGAATATAAAAGTTCCACTTTTCTTGAAAGCATCCCATCTAATTTTTTTTAAATTGCATTTGGAGCAATAGATTTCTGCACCAATAAAACTTTCAATAATATTCAAAATTTCTTGAAGATACTTAAACATTATTTTTAACAGACATGTAAAATCCTTCCAAGTATGCTTTGTGAAGTATCTAAAATAATTATTTAATTCATTCAGGTAGCTCAGGTATTCAGTGGCAAACAAAATCAAATGCAATTATGTGACTAATCCTACTGACAGGGGTCTGGGCCAAGGCAGAGAGCTGAGGGCAGCATTTTGGCTCCGGAGTTGGCCAGATGCTCCTTTCATGGTATTCCGCAGGCTTTGGAGGAGGCTGTGATAGAAAGACTACAAGAGATGAATTTAACCCCTGTATTCAAGCCCATCAAAAAAACCAGCAGAGAAATAAACCATCTAATAAGGGTAGAAACAGTGGGGGCAACAAATGCGACTTCATGTCTTTAGGGTGCTCTCTAGGCGACGATAAAGAAAATCATGGAAGTTTAGGAATGGGGATCTAAAGTTGATTTATTAAACAGTCAGAGGATTTTTTTGCACAATATACTAGCTGTAAATGCATAAAAAACCTGCAGGACTTCTCTGGAAATGTTTCTGTATTGATTTCACTGTTGCTTGAGTCAGATATGGATGTTTTCCTTTTATGCAAAATGCTGATGTGTACCGATTTGTGACTGGGTTCGTGCCTTCAGGAATTCTCTGTAGGGCATGTAAGTAACCATATTGTAACAGTTTGAAATTGGAAGAACCTCACTTTCCATTTCTTTTCACTTACTCAGCTACAAAAAACTAAAGGCCAATGACAACCCTTCTCTTTCGCATTCATTTCATCCCAGAAGACAGAAAATACTTCAGTTAATACTTTGACACATTGTATTCATTTCCTGGGCCTTTTCATCCTAAAATCACTGCACGAATTCTTCTCTCTCCCATTTGTTTCTAAAAATAACTACTCTCTAGAGCCCATTGTTTATTTACCATGAAATATTTTCTTCCAGGGAAGACAATTACCAGGTGACAGTTCTAACACATTTCAAGTGATATTGATTTGAAATGTCCCATATGCAGTGCTCAGCAGACGGTTAAATAAAGCAGCAGGTTAAAATGTACCTTCAGATGAAATTTGTAATGCATGTACAGATTGTCCTTCTTTTCAATAAGGCTTTTTTTTTCCATTTGGTTGTGTACTTTTAATGTCCCCTATACAAGCATTTGTGGTATGCCTTTATTAAGACATCCCTGGGTTGAAGTGTGAACATTTAGCACGCAAGGCAACACTGTTCCAGTCCTACCTCCAAGTGTGTAGAAGACAGTTAACCTTGTCTTGGTCTTTGAAAGTCAACAGATAAAGCTTTAGAGAGAGGGGACTTCGATGGTGGGATGAAGCCCAGGGACTGTGTGTGATTGTTCAGGATTTCAACTGGACAGTGGAATCGGGCTTGAAGCCCCTGTGTTGCATTCTGGTGAGTGAGCTGAGTCTACTTGGGCTCAAGGACACTTTTTATAGTTACTGCCGCTGAGATATTAGAACACAAAAATAAGAAAAAAAATGAGAAGAAGAAATAATACAAGTGAACTGCCTATAGGTTTTTAAGCAATAAAAGTATATATATATATATATATATATATATTACTATTTGTTAAATATTGCAAGAGAACTTCATTTAACCTCATAGTAAAAGGGAATTCTGTAGCAAAGAAAAACAACTGTAGCAAATTATCTAACGGCGACCCTCTGTATTTCACTGATCTCCTGAGCTTTGCTTAATTACCAGTGTCACATGTCACGCTGGACTCAAGGGGACACTCATTACCTCTAATAAAGATCTGAATCCAGGTGAGGCAAAATTATTTAGAGCATCAGCTGCCCTAAGTTCAAATCCTGCTTCTGTTCTTACTATCTCTGTGACCTTGAGCATGTTACTTAATCTTACTAAGACTCCTACTTACTGGCAAACAGAGATAATAATCATAATGCCTACTTCGCTGAGTTTTGATGAGAAGCAAGTTAGATAACCCATTTGAAATGCTTAGCCCAGAGTCTAGTGCATTAGGTAAAAACAAGATGAATTATTTTGTAACTGTTACCATATCAAACAAAACCATTGATTGATTTTTCCTTACAATACTTGATTGAGACCTCATGACATTTTCAAAAAAATATTTTTATTAAACACTAGCTTATATTTATTTTTGAGGTCACTGTAATTCAGAAAATATTTGAATTCACTTACGTAAGTTGCACATACAGAGCATATAAGTCAAAAACAGGGCTGAGAAAAATACAAGTAAGAGAGTGCAATGTAGACTTGAAGTCTGTATTGTGCAGTATTCAATCAAGAAGCAAAAACCACACTGGTTACTTAGAGAAAATTTAGTGTGAAGAATGAATAGCTATGTAGAAAGTTGTTAACTAGGTAACTAAATGGATGAAAACCAAAGTTATTACAGAGGTGTAATTTCTGGAAGCAGCTACCATACTTAGGGATGAGAGTAAAAAAGGAATAGGCAGAAGTTACTCAAACTTATGGACTGGGACCCAGGCTTCTGTGGAGGGTGCTGATTTTGCAAGTGTTGCAAAGTTGCAAACTGTGCTCAGTTGCCTGCAGAAAGTTGCTAGGATGAGGTTCACAGAGACAAGTGATAGAACACAGCAGAACAGAGGGTCAGGGAGCCAACAGGAAGGAAAGAGAAAAGAGCAAGACCCCTCTCCCTCCTCCCTCCTTGCCTTCTCCCTGCAGAGTCCCCTGCTAAGTCTAATGAGAAACTAGTTGGCAAAGCAGAAATGGGGAGCAGAGTCCCACCCCCACCTTACTAAGCAGCCAATAGGCGAGTGGGTTTGAGGCTGAAGGGCACTAACTTAGTAATGCCTCTTAGTTACATTGCAACAAATTGCAATACAATTTCTGTATCTGAGTTTCAAAATTAATTTTGAGCCTTCCTGGCTAGCAAAAAAAAAAAAAAAAAAAAGTAAAATGATCGGCAAGAAATAAATGCAAAAACTGTTCTTAGAAAACTATTTCCTGTAACGTCTTCTTGTCTTTTAAGGAAAGCTGAAGTCAGGACATCAGAGAACAACTAAGAAAATAGCCACATCCCCAAGACAATATGACTCAGTCAAAGGGAGAAAAATGAAAACAAAACATTATCAGAAACATAAAACCAAACTGAGTTACTAAATACACGTTGTTAAAGCTATCTCAACTAAGAAAAGCATACTACAGTGTTTCTCAGAGAAGAAACTCAACAGTATACAGTTAATCCCCCAGAGTGGTAGAGCAACACTGTGCTTTAGTCTGGGATCCTACTTACGATTCTTTAAATACTTCCAAAACAGTAATTCCTCATTTGTGGGCTTGGATGCTAAGGATTTTGTATATTTTGTAGTCAAGCCTCTTAATGCTTTCTCCAGAGGACATTGGACAAAGGTTTTGATGTCTAACGCAGGCACCCACCATACAACCACATGTCAGTTAATGACAGCATATGTAACAGTGGTCTCACAAGATTACAAGACCATATTTTGACTGTAACTTTTCCATATTTAGATACACATCTGAATACATAATATATACTTAACATTGTTTTACAGTTACCTACAGTATGAGTATAGTAACCTGCTGCACAGGTGTATAGCCTTGGAACAATAGTCTATACCATATAGCCTGGATGTGTAGTAGGCTATTCCATCTAGGTTTGTGTAAGTATGTTCCATGATGTTCCCACAATGACAAGATTGCCTAACAACGCATTTCTTGGAATGCATCTTTGATGTTAAACAACACATGACTGTATTTGTTGCAATTTTCATATTATGTGCCTTTGTGAGTGGTAGAAAACACCTCCAATTGCAAATGTTGGAAATTCCAACCAAAAGAATCACAGCTAGTATTTATCTTTCCCCTTGAGGGCTCAGGGGTTGGCAGCTTTATAGATAAGGGCAGTCCTAATCATAAACCCAACTGCATTTGTACAAAACAGTAGAATTAGCCTATCCCTTCCTTCCTTAAATCCTGGTGCTCACGTCCCTTCCTTACTAATAAATGCCCTTTGTGGGATAGCTTTTTTTTTTTTTTTTTTTTTTTTTTTTTTTTTTTTTTATTGGGGAATTTGATTTATTCGGCAGTGAAAAATTTTTGAGGG
>CAUYRT010064969.1:0-18362 GCA_963574885.1 Lepilemur ruficaudatus | reverse complement strand
TGTAATCCTAGCACTCTGGGAGGCTGAGGCGGTGGATCATTTGAGCTCAGGACTTAGCCTGAACAAGAGCAAGACTCCGTCTCTACTAAAAATAGAAGGAAATTAGCTGGACAACTAAAAATATATAGAAAAAAATCAGCCGGGCATGGTGGTGCACGCCTGTAGTCCCAGCTACTCAGGAGGCTGAGGGGGGAGGATCGCTTCAGCCCAGGAGTTTGAGGTTGCTATGAGCTAGGCTGACACCACGGCACTGTAGCCCAGGCAACAGAGTGAGACTCTGTCTCAAAAAAAAAAAAAAAAGGAAACCTCAAAAGGTACAAATGGATTTGTCTCATTTTAATTAAAAAGTGTATCAGCACCAAATAATTAAAAATTTCATTTAAAAAATAAAAAAACAAAGTAATTACAGCTGTGGTCAGTGCTACTGAGGACAGAAAGGACAGAGATTCAACCCACACTGGAGGGACAGGCAAAGAAGCAGGAAAACCACTGTCAACTGGGTGGCTGAGGAAGGCCTCTCTCAGGAGAAGAAAATTAAGATAAGTAGCAGCCAGCTATTTCAACAGCCTGCACAAATCACTCATGAAATGGTACTGCTTTTGAAATATTTACTATGAGCAGGAGAAAGTAATACTCACCCACTCCTCCAAAGGGGAGGGAATTGAGTATGAAGTGCATGATGACGTCATTGCCTGTGACACCACCACTGGACGTCTCATCAATCATCCGTTTGATGAGCTGAGGAACAGGACAAAGGTATCCAGGTCAGTGACATCATGTCTTACAGAGCACTCAAGGCTCCCCACATTGAGGGCTATGTCCTCTACGGACGCACATTCTGCCTTTTTATCAGCATGAGTTCTTGAGTTTGGGGACACTATACCAGTCAAATAATCTAAACTACAGTTTATTTAGCAAACGTGACTGATATCTAACTTCTCAGATGCACATCTAGTGCACTGTGGAAGGCAGCCCTGAACCTTTGGGCCTGTTCACTCAATTGCCACCTAGAGCTGTACTCCCCAAAACAGAAGCACAATGCTCTTTAAGGGACAATTTAGACTATATTCTGGTCTGTAAAAATTAGAACACTCTCTGCTGTAAATTATAGCATATTATTAATAGTATTATTTGGTCTTTATGAAATTGCAAAAAATATTTTAGATTTAGCATTCTATTTTTTTAAGAAATAAATGCTTGGTTGGCCTAAGCCCCAAAAAGGTGCAAGGACATTTGACCAATAAATGCGATCTCATCTGGGTGCCAACAAACCCTTGAGAGTTCTTCATGGCAACCATCAAGTTTAGATTGCAGTGACCTTAGGTGACCCACTGCAAGGAAGTGCCTCTACACTGAGTTGTACCCTGGCATTAGACTTCAGGGTTCCTTCCTGCTCACTCCATTATCTATGGTCATTTTAAATATCAGACCATTGTTTTGTTAATAACCCAGTCTTTTCCAACCACATATTTGGTCTTACTTCAAATATCTACAGCTATCTATATCTCAACAGCATCACAAGCTCGAGAACCTGCCACATGACTACCCATAGATTACCATCAGAAACTCTCCAGGAAACATTTGGCATCCTCAGATCTTGACTAGTTCCATCTTCCCCCTTTCTAGTTTTCCTGTTTCTTCAGAGGGCTCCTAAACCTACTTGCCCACTCTGAGGCCACTGTCCCTTAGCAGCAGTCACCCATCTAGCGATGCAAATGAGTAAGCCATGCAGAAAGTGGCAAAGCTGCTCAACTAGGGGATGTGGTTCCACCACTCTAACAATTAGGTAATGTAATGTGAGAAACTGAAATCCATGATATCACAACCATTTACACAGCAGTGCCAGAGGTCTTTGTCCCACACAGCCCCACCTGAGTGGCTGTAAATGCCACTTCGGTCACGGGGCAGGCTCTTACACAGAAATGCCCTGTGGATTAACATCAGAAAAGCATTTAATGTTAGTACATATAAGTCTTCCAATTATACAGGAGGTGTTTGTGAGTCAAAAACCCTGTGACGCTCACTCCTGCAGACTCAGATCTAACCCCAGGGAGTACATGCAGTGATAACCCCAGGGCCTCATTACCCAAGACAGAAATCTAGGACTACAGCACCTTCTGTTGGACTCTGATATGACAGAAAATAAATCATCATTGTTTTACAGCAAAGAAAGAGTATAATTGATGATAGCTGCTTATGATAGTGAGCTGTTCTCTACAAACTTTACCTTATTGTTATGAGAAAATATATAGAGAGCCAGGGGCTTTTCCCGTTCATTTATGAAATTTATGGCTTCATCTACACTTTTCACAGGCACTATTGGAAGAACTGGCCCAAAAATTTCTTCTTGCATCACCTTGGTTTCAGGATCAACATCAGTAAGTACTGTTGGAGCTGAAAAGAAAACAAACAAAATGAAAATGCTAAATAAGAGAATAAAAATGTGAAGCTCTCTTCTTAACATTTCTTTCATTGGATCACGTACCCATCCCTCTCCTTCTCCCACTGAAATCAAACCTATTGGAAAGTTCTGAGTGTATGGATAAACCATGCAAATACTAAGTGTCTCCAACGCATGTGAATCAGGGATTCTTGTGCAAACCAAGGGAAAGATATGTTTGAATATATCTTAATCACATTTAACCCCATTCATAACCATATGCATATTTAACATCTTTCTGTGGACAGGTCTTTCTGGGAGCAAACACTGCTCCCACTATTTCTTCTTAACTCAAGTGCTTTCATGCATATTATCTCATTGATCTTTATTACAACTCTGTTATACTGACTAAGAGAGGAGGGTGAAATGGATACCGAAGAGGCTGTGCAGTGTGTCCCAGTGTTGGTGCCAATGTAAGTCACCAACTAGTAGCACCAACTCAAAAACACCCTGTAAACAAACTGGATTGTCAGCCGAAAGAGAAGACATCTGACAATAACAAGTTGGCTCTTCTTCTCTGCCCCTAGTTTCTACTAGGTTATCTTTGCAACATGGCTGAGGACAGCTCTTTGCCGCACTACTCCAGGGGTAAACTGCTGCCCCAAAGCACTGCCCACGGCTTCCTTGGGTCAGAGAACTGATTTGGTTGGGGTGTCTACCTTCCTCTGCATAGTCAGGTTATCAGCTAAGGCGATCCCAGCTCCAGAACAAGGGAAAGTCCTAATTAGTCTATAAGCTAATCAGGACAGGCCCTTCCTCTTGTCACTGACTAGCCTAGAAGTGACATGCTGAAGATGAGAGAATAGAGATATGAAAGAATTGGAGTTTTTTCTCTTTTTCTTTTCCCTCTTTTCTACAGATTATTCCCTATTTCAATTTGGGTTGCCACAAAGACAGAAGACACAGGGATTGGCTCATGCCTATAATCCTATCACTCTGGGATGCTGAGGCGGGAGGACTGTTTGAGCTCAGGAGTTCAAGACCAGCCTGAACAAGAGTGAGACTGCATCTCTACCAAAAAAAAAATACAAAGAAATTAGCTGGACAATTGAAAATATACAGAAAAAATTAGCCGGGCATAGTAGCACATGCCTGTAGTCCCAGCTACTCGGGAGGCTAAGGCAGAAAGATTGCTTAAGTCCAGGAGTTTGAGGTTGCTGTGAGCTAGGCTGACGCCACGTCACTCTAGCCCAGGCAATAGAGTGAGACTGTCTCAAAAAAAAAAAACAAAAAAAGACGACGACAACACAGGGATTTTTTTCTTTTGCATCCTAGTGCAAAGAATCAGGGTTTTTTGATGGTTTATCGAGCCACTGAATTATCTAGCCTGAAGGACCTCAGTAATGCTCATTATAAGAGAATATATTTCTCATTATTTAAATCTTTTAATTTTTGTTTTATTAAAATTTGGTGATTTGCATCTTATCTGATAAAGGTGGTAAGTAAAGCTATGTGGGGCAGCTTCTTTGCTAACCAAATGTGTCTGTAATTTTCTGTCTCCTTATGCTATTCTAGAAAAAATGTGTTTAAAATTCTAAGTAATATATACTCATGGCAAAGAATAAAAAACACAAAGAAGGTAAACAAATAATAAGGTCAAGCACGATAGATCAAAACATTATTTCTAGACTGGTACTGCCACTGGCTAGTTGCGCAATAGTGGCGAAGTTATTTCCTTCTTTGTGCTGTTTTCCCATCCATAAAGTTCTATTCTGCTTCTCAGGGTTGTTAGGAAGAAAAAAAAATAGATAATGTATGTGTAAATATGGAAAACTAGTATAACACTGGTGGTATTATTAAATATGTATACATATATATTTTAAAATAGTTTATAACAAAAGTAGTATACCAGAAAGCAGTATATAATACTTTAGTAATTAATTAAATGCTATATAATAACAATAGTTTATTCAGTGTCAAAAAGTAGTGTCAGTAAAAACTGCCCAACTGCCATCCTCCCCTAGGAAAAGGTGAATTTCCATTACCTATATAGCGCATGGCCTCATCAGTCTCCCCACCATAAGCTATCTTTTGTCCTTCAAGCAAACCTAGTATCCTCTTAAAATGACGAAGATTGATGATCCTTTCATAATCGGGAGACTCTTTTATATTTTCTCCATAAAATTCCTATTTAAAACAACAGAAGTAGTTAATTGTCACAAAGACCCATATTTCAATTTCTTTAATAAGTACAAAATCCGCTCATGCCCCAAAACAGATCTGATTTTATATCCTCACAGAATCTAACACCCCATTCCCCAAGTAATTTAATAGTAGTATAATAGCAGTAAGCTGCCAGGAGTTAGCTACTCTCCCAGCAAAACAGGTCCCAAGGCAGGACTGTCGCAAGGGATTTGGAAATAATAGGAAATAAAGAAATAATATAGACAGAGAAATGATTGAGACAGAGGAAACGTGCAATTTAAAGTGATGGGGGGTCAGGGGTCCTCCAGCATTCCCATGAGCTGTGAGGCCCTGACTGAAATCCCATAGTTACAGTAAATAGTTGTCTTTTGTTAAAGAATTCTGTGTACAGCTCATTTTTTGAGGTTTCCAGGGGAATTTTACCTAATTCTGTCTACAAGAATAGACGGTTACACAATTTTTCTAAGATAAAAGCATGTTAAGCCCTAAGTTAGAAACAGACCTAGCTGAGTATGCAAGTTAAAGATAAACTGTATAAAATCAGAACACCGAATCTGTGTACTACTCTAATCTACTTCTAAACACAGAGACATGTAGTCAGGAGTGAAACAGGAGCAGCCTTGAAGTCAAGGATAGTTCCAGCTGCATGTTATCTGCTGGGCAGGCATTTTAATCAGCTTCTCTGCCAAGGACCCAAACCGAGCTTCTGCCTTGCAAAAAAAAGCTCAAGGTGATGGCCGGCAGCAAAGAAGAAACGTTGCTTTGCAAACATCCTCTGACAATGCCTCCACTGTTGGAAGCAGCTTCTTTTCTTTTTTCTTTTTTTTCTTTCCCTTGGCAAGTGGGACAAGGCAAGCAGCTTCTATTCTGTGAACTAACGTGTCCACAGATTCCTTCAAGGCAAAGCCCTGCAAAACTCCTGAAACCTTTCCCATCTCTTAGCCTATTTCCCAACAGTAAGCTTAAGCTTTTTGGCAGGTCAAGGACTAAAAAATAAAGGCCCCATCCCCACCCCCTAGGGTGCGTGCGTGCGTGCGAGCGCACACACACACAGATATCTATCTATCATTCTCTATAGGTCCAGGGGGTTTCTATGAATCTCTTGTGGTTTACCCATGGGCCCTCCTGAGGGTGAATGTAAGAGGAGATGTGAGGAAAGAAGTCTTGTTCTGTATCAGGGTTGCCCATTTGTTTACACATTGGTTGGGGCTGCTCTTCCCCTGCAATAAGTTGGGTAGTTGCAGCAGAGACCTTATGGGCTACAAAGCCTAAAATACTTACTATCTATCCCTTTACAGAAAAAGTTGGCAACTTTTACTCTATTTTGTTGGTTTTATCTTCTCTGAACTGGTATTACTACCAGTCACAGATGATGGTGAAACCACTCAAAGGATCAAAATACAGCTTTGGTAAATTACCAAGGTAAAAGAACCTCAATAATCATACGTCAATATTTATTATATAAAACAAACACAAAATTATTGAATTGCTCATCACTTCAAAGCCTTGTGAGGGCTCTCAATTTATAATCTCAAATCAAAATGAACATTGTTCACCACCCTCCACCAAGAGCAATTCTCAAGTCTGGGTGGTAGAAATCACACAGGCAGCTTGCTGAAATTCATGTTCCTGGACCCTAACTCCGGAGCCACCATCAGTAGTATTCAGTGTGGATTGCATCACAGAATCACGTGGGGGCCTCAGATGACCTGAATTAGAATCTTTGGAGGGTAAGGACTGGAAACTTATTTTTAAATGGCTCCCTAGTGATTCTAACGTGTAGCTCAGTTGAGAACCACTGTGTTAGGGTATAAATGCCTCAAAGGAATGCAGATGGGCCTTACTCCTTTGAAACTGAATTAATCACCATACTCAACTAAGCACTTATCCCATTTCAAAGGGATGCAGATGGGCCTTACTCCTTTGAAACTGAATTAATCACCATACTCAACTAAGCACTTATCCCATTTCCAAGTATTTTCAATCTCACACGTGTCTTCAACCACTCTCTCTTCCAATCCTGGGTTCCCTGAATCTAGCCAACTCTCCCTTTGTGTTCTCATCTGGATCCGCCTTTATTCCTATCATTAATGTCCAATTCCCACATCAAGACCCTAGCACCTCATCCCAAGTTACTCTGCCTGGAACCACTGTGAATTATCTCCCTAAAATTCCCGGTACACAATTTTCATTTCCTGATCACATACATTACTCTCTGGTATTCTTGATCCTTCCTTAGTGCTCAACTAACATCTGTTGAGTAAATGATTGTCCCAATCATTTCTTTCATCTGGGGGCTTAGTGACCCTCTCCCACTACTGAACTCAGTATAACTGAACTCAGTTATACTGGGAAAGGAAAGAGTCATCTCTTTCCTCTCTACCAAACAAAATCCTCCATCTCCTTCCAGTCTTAGCTTAGGACCCTACCCTGCAGGCTTCCTTGATTTCCTCACTGCAGATCTCTACTTTGAACACTCTGAAAGACTGATAACCACATAAAGGGTACACTATAGTTATTTAATTAATTCACTCCTCCAAACGACTGGCCATCACAGGCCCTCTACATACACAAGAACTGATAACCTTAATCAGAAATGGCCAATATATGCCAAGGGTCTAAGATTATACTTAAGGATCGACAACATTCCCTCAAAAGCACAGACACACTGTTATTTAACTTTTAAAAAGAATACACCACAACTCATTACCAACAAATCAACTAAATGGTTTAAGTGGATTTAACACCAACTTAACCTTGCTCCTAGAAGATAATCTATAAAAGGTGCACAGAGCATTTTCAATTAGCCAATAAGTTAATTCACTCACATATGCTACCGGAATTTTCCTGGGGGAAGGAGAGAATGAAGATGCTGCCTGCAAATAGTTAATTTGACTCCTTATCTTATTGAATTCAACAGAATCAGATGTGTTGAACACAAACCTTCACGGTTTCCTTTATCTTCTGCACGATTTGATTCTGGAGAGATGCTTCACAGAGAATATAGTCGGGAGCAATGCAGGTTTGACCACAATTCATGTATTTTCCCCAGGTTATGCGTCTGAGAGGAAAAACCCAGAATGCCTATATAATTCAGTCACATATTCACTTGTTACATACTTTTGTGTTGTTTTGCAACTAAAGCAGATTCATATATTTACTTGGTAATCTTTATAAAAAATAAAAAACTCATTTCTCAATCAGTTGGTTGGAACTTAAAATGTATTTTCCAACTGAGATAGGATGTTCTAAGCAGCAGGAAAGTTCTCAAGCCAGCTCATGGGAAACAATATCTGATAAGCAGTAAAGCCATTGCCTGCTGCAGGAAAAGAGGAGAAATAGCCTCTCAAAACCCCTTGACTTCTACTCCAACCAAAAGGACATCCTGGAAAACAGCAGTTCAGTACAGACTCTACCTCTCCTGGCTGTGGCTTTAGGTCCTGCTGACAAAATGTTCAGGTATAAAGCAGAATGACAGCCACCCTCCTCTATGTGGAGCCCTTCCCCACTTTGGAAAACCTTTCCCATGTATAGGCAAAAGCCCCAAACCTGAACATTCGCTAACTGAGAGTCTCTTGTTCTTACTACTGGACTTCTACTTACAAAGCCAAGCTGGAATCCTGACCTAACTCCCAACCTTCTCCTTTGTGCCCCATTTATGAAGGGAAGAGAAAATCACACCACTTGTTTCTATTTTGGCACTTCCTAGTAGCTAAACTTGATTTAGCAGAGAGAACCTGAAACTTTTTATTTTCTAATTTCCAGATGCAAGATGCTATTCAAAGATGAGTAATACTAGTTTTGTCAACAAAGGATCTCAGTTAAGAGATCAACATAATACCTTTTCAAATGGGAATTTACAGATTTTATTAGGCATACACAATACTTGGATTATCTACTTCATAGACCACTGGCCTGCAGAACATTAAAATTTTTCCCCAGATCTAGCTGTAATCTTAAGAACAGAAAGAACTTTTTCAAAATTCCTAAGGACAACCACATGATGTCAGGACCTATGGTTCATCATTTCTAACAATAGCACCAAGCAACAGTTTGTGAAAGACTTCTGTTACTCTTGAGAACGCCAAACACCAAAGCTTAATGATGTACCTTGGAGCCAGAAGGTATGGGGTTCTAGTGCAAAGGATAACACTAACCTATTAGGAAAAGCCTCCACTGTGCTGGGAAAATCTCAAAAACCAGAGAGCCAGTCTCACCTGCAAACAATGTCCAGGTCACAGTCTTTATCAATATAACATGGACTTTTCCCTCCCAGTTCAAGAGTCACAGGGGTCAGATGCTTGGCAGCAGCTTCCATGACAATTTTTCCAACTGCAGTGTTTCCCGTATAGAGAATGTGGTCAAATCGCTGCTTCAGAAGCTCTGTGGTTTCCGCAACACCACCATTAACAACAATATACAGGTCCTTAAAAAAAAGAAACAAACTCTTGCATTGCCAAACTAACATCAGCAATTTCTTCAACATAAACATGTAACATTCAGTAAAACCAGGAGAATGTGGAGACCAGTTCCTGTGAGGGATAGGAGAGGGAGCTGACTAAGGATGACTGGAGAATACAGAGTCTGCTTGTGTCTAGGAACCATCAATCTACTTGAAACCAACCCAGAGAGTCTACGTTTTCTATAGGAGCTCAGTAATAAAGGCATAAGTGAGCAAATGGTTGGATATGACCAGTGAAATGCATAAGATAGATATGTTTGTAGAAGCTAAGGATTTTGGTGATAGAGGTGCTGCTGTCAATGGCCACAGGACAAGTCCCAGCTGCATATCTTAATGTTCTCTCTCTACACAACACAGGGCAAGGCTTACCCATGATATGCTGAATGAATGGTGTACATAGCATAGCACACCTAGAGCACCTGCTCTTGAAGTATATCTGAATTGAATAGGGGCTCTGCCACTCACTAGCTTGTGTGACCTTAGGCAAACTACTGAACATGTTTCCTCATCTGTTATTGGGTAAATTCACATAGCTTCTGTGGACTGAGACCTTATATGCATTGTGCTATTATTAACAGCTATTCTAAAAGAGAGAATATCTTAGACAAATAACAGCATGAAAAGTAATGACAGAAAACAGATGGCAAGGAAGGAAGACAGAGGCAGATATTCAAAAGATTCTCAGGTTATGAGTAGGAAGTAAAAGCTGGCTTGTAGATCTCCTTTCAAAGTTAATTAGTTCTCATTCATGTCATAGTTTAGCAGGGGAACAAATGTTTCAAGTTTTAACTTTTCTATGGCTTAATTTACATAGTACATTATTGATTCTCCCAACAAGCTAACTAAAGCAGAGTCAGCTACTGAAGAATTTACCCCTGGTGAGGGGCAAATATGCTAGCACCTGGCACAGTACTAGTCCCTCATTAAATAATCCACTAAATGAATACACCTAAAATCATACGTTAACTCAAACAAGGATTAATCCAAAATTCCAAATTACAGAAAAGAATCTATAAATAGCAGAATACCTAATGAAGCCATGGGCCTAAATATATTGCGTAACCACAGTACCTGGGTTATTCCACAGTATATTCTGGAACTACTTTTCTAAGCAAATCGTTAGAGGCTTAAGGAAACTGCAATCAAATCTCCAGCCAGCAATGACATGCACTGGCAGGAAAATCAATGTGTGTTTTCCACAATAAACAGATATATTAAAAATGGGTCAAGACATTCTTACCTGGTCTAAATACTGAGGCAGAAGCTTAGCCAAGATCTTGGCTGTATTTTCACTTAGTTCAGAAGGCTTGATAATCACGGCATTTCCTAAACAAAGTAGAATATTATCTAATACTTGAATAAATTTAATAGCCACCAAGATGGTGTTCATGTGGGAAGGACAGGCTAGGTACTCTGTATCTGCAGCTCTTAATTCTGATTTTAACGAGTTTGTCTCACTTTCTTCTTAAATGCTAACTCCTTAGTTGTCATTATCTTCAGGTCACTGAAAATGGGCTTCATCAGCCTTTCCCTCTCCTCCAGCTTTCTATCACTTTTCTCCCAGTTCTGCTCTTTGATTTTCCTCTCTGCCCTGGAATTACTGGGCAAACAAGCCATGTCAACATAGAGCTGTTGATATGGATCTCACAAAGTTAAAAATTAATCTCTTGGCATTTTCTATGCACCCAAGCTAGCATTACTTCCATAGTCTTTATATGTATGAAGAAACTAGTCAGAATCAAATGGTTCGTCCGAGGCCAGAGACAGCAACTGAAACCACATTAGAATACATATGCCTGGCTCCAAATTCCTGGGCCTGTTGACTCACATGCCTTTACACCATCACAGGTGCATTCCCCAGGTGTTTCATAAAACAGTCAAACAAATCTCCTTAGCAGCCCCTTTAAAATTTATTTATGAATTCTTAATACCCTGCTGGTGTGAACCAAGGCAAAACACCAAAGTAAATGTATTTAATTAGCCACTATCCTTAATTTACAACCAGTATGAGAGAATAAGCCCTCTAAAAAGGGGTAAAGACATAAGATGGCACCAGACCTGCAGCGATGGCTCCTACCAGTGGCTGAATGGTGAGAACGAAGGGGTAGTTCCAAGCTCCAATAATCAGTACCACTCCTAGAGGCTCTGGTTGAATATAGGCCTCATCCAACATTGTGAGCAGGTTCTTCTTAACCGGCTTAGCAGTAACCCATTCAGGAAGATTCTCCAGCATAAGGTCAATTTCCCCAAGGACAGTAATGACTTCCTGACTGTATGCATTGAATTCACTCTGTTATAAGAGAATCACAGTTAACCTTGCACAACAAGTATGACACCCTCGGTCCTGAATGTTAAAACCCTCAGGTCAGGTACACCTGTAGTGACAACCACTGGCATTATCAGAGTCACTGGTTTGCCATCTTTCCTTTTGCACCCTCCATGCCCTCAATAAGGACTTGCTAATTCCCTAATATATTCAGTGCCTATAAATTCTTCTCCACTGATCCCCACGCCCTCTAAAATCAGGCTTAAATGTTACCTCTTTCGGAAGGCTTTCCTGATTAGTAATGGCCTGTCCTGATCACACTTTACATACCATAACAATTATGCTTTTGACCTGTAACTTAATACTTCACTCGTAATACCCTGGTTTATAACTATACTCACATTTTGCCTGTGTATATTCTGTTTCCCAACCAAATTTAAAACCCTCAAGGGCAGGGACTTACTGTATTTCTTTAGTAATCCTACATTTACACATACTCACACATTTGATTCTTGTAGAATGAATAAGTGATTCACAGACATTCTGAATCTTAATTACCCCATCTTGTTTATTTAGCATCACAGCCCCTCTCCACCAAAAGGACTCTAAAAGAAATTTTACAGTTACTACTGCTACCACTACTGCTGTTACTACTTCTTGATATAATGTTTAATTGGGGGCATGCGGGAAAGGGAGTATCACAAACTCACAGCAAACCTTGCTATACCTGAAATCCAGACAAAAATAAGATGACAGCAATATTATTAAAAAACATAGGGAAATATATTTATACTCTAAACACTACTTAAAACCTTGCTACTCAAAGAATGCTTCCATAAGAGGCACCATGGCATCGCCTGAGACCTTGTTAGAAACTTGGAATCTCAGACCCCACCACAGACCTACTGAACCATAATTTGCATTTTAACAAGATCACCAGGTGACTGTCACTGCACAAAGGTTGGGGAGAGCTGACCCAATAACATACAGTTATAAAGGAAAATTCGAATATCTCAAAAAAACACTTGCCTACAAAAGAAACCACAAAGTTAAAAGAAATAGACACAGAAAAAAGAAAGCCTGCAATATGTCAGGCTGACAAATCCAGACTATACAGAGAATTCCTACAAATCACAAGGAAACGGACAAGCCCATAAACGGCCGTTCGCAGGGGAACTGCACGGGCCAGGTAACACACACACTGCGAATGCGTCAGAAAACACAACGGGCTGGCGCTACGCGGACTGGCGGACCGGGTACCGCACAGGAAACTTCTGCGGTATCCGTACTGCCGGACTGTGTCTGCGCCGCTGGGACCACACCCCCGCAGTGCTTGCGTAACCAGAAACGTTTTCAAAAAACCAAGAAACAAAAAAGGCTGCTCCGGCGGACTGCGGTTCCCAAGGGGAGCGGCGGCAGGCCGGCGGCCGGGTCCCTCCCGCCGGGCGCCTACCTTGCACAGGTCGGCGGCAATGGCCGCCAGGATGTCCTTCTCGCGCTCCTGCACCATCCTCCGCAGGGCCTCGAGCTGCTGCAGCCGGAACCGCAGGGGTCGCGACCGGCCCGACCGGAACGCCTGGCGAGCCCGCTGGACTTCGCGCTCCATGGCCTGGTCCTGAGGAGAAAGGAGAGGTCTGAGGGTTGCCGCGGCGCGGGGGCGTGGCGGGTGGCACGCCGCAGGCGCCGGCGGACGCCTCCCTCGGGGTGGACCCGCGCTGCAGACCTCGAGCCGCACCTCGCTCGCCCACCCGACAGCTCTCTCGGCCGCTGCCTCGGCACCCACCCAGTCCGACGGCCCGACCGCGCCGCCGCGGGGCTGGGCCCGACCCGGAGTCGCGAGCCTATTGGTCCGAGCGTCCCACGTGACAGCCGCGAGCCGGTCGCCGGCCCGGCCCCCGCCCACGCCTCTCGCTCTGACCGCGGCGGGCGCTTGGCTAGCGGGGTTTGCGGCCCCCTTGGCGCCGCCGTGCTGGGGTGAGGGGGAGAAGTCGGAGGTGCTGCGGAGCGGAGCCCGCGGTGGCTCCGGAACGGGGGAGGGGAGGTCCTCGAGAAGCGGTCCGAGGAGCGGAGGGCGAGCGGCCGAGAGTCCGGCGCGGGGCAGGAAGCGCCGACGGCGCCGGAACGCGGCCCGCGCTGCGAGGCGCTCTGGAGAGGGGCTTTCCTTCCTCCTCCATTTTGTGACTGCGGATGTGGCCGAACGGACAGAGGCGGAAGGCCTGGCGCCGCCGACGCCTCTCCGGGGCTGTGGGGGGCGGGCGCCGGAGCCCACCGCCGCCCCGGCTCGCTCCGCGGGTAGCGGCTGCGGCTGGACGCGGCGGGGCGGAGTCACGGTTCCCTCGAAGGTTAGCCTCCTCAGGGCGGGAAGCCGGGACTGCGTCTGCTGTGCGCTGCGACAGTGGTCACTGCCAGTAGCAAGCAAACATTACCATAGCCTAGCCTTTAAAGAAATAAAAAAAGTTCTGCCCTGGCTGCGTGTCGCCCGCTAGCTACCATCCCGCTTCTCAGCGCCGCTTTACAGCAGACCGCCGCCGCTCGGGTTTTCCTCCTCGCTGCCCGGATCATCCGACTCTGCTCACCCACAGCTGAGGCAGTTACTCATTCCCATCTTGTGGAAACGCTTTCCTTTCTTTTTCATTTCCCTGCAGTCTTCTGGTTTTCCGTTTAGCTCACTGGCCAAGTCCTCTGGGTTTTCCTTTGCTCGATGTTTCTCCCGTCCTGATCTCCTGAGTGCTCCGGTGCCCTGGGCTGGGTCGCGGGTCCTCTTCTCCGCAGTCACTCCCTCATCCAATTCCGTGGATGGTGGTTAGAGGAGGCTCTAATCTCAGCGTTTCCTCTGAAGTCCAGAGGGTATATTTATATCTTGTTCATCTCGACTTGAATTGGTAAAAAGCATCTTAAAGTTAACTTTAAGTAGAATTTTTTATTTATCCTCCTCCACCAAATGAACACACACCATGCATACCTCCTCCAGCGTTTCCTGTCTCAATAAATGGGACCGTCCTGTATCCCATTTACTCAGGCCAAAGTCCTTGGAATGATCCTTGACTCCTCTTTCACTGTATCTTCAAAATATACGTTGAATCCAACCACTTCCATCCTAGTTCAAACCAAATAAATTTTCCCTGAACTGTGTATAACAATAGCAGTGGTCTCCCTGTTTCTATTCTTGACTCTGTGGAGGTTTTTCATCTGTTATTTCTCAGTTCTACACGTGCCTTTTTATACTCCACTGCAGGGGCCCAGAGTATGTAAACCACATTTCCCAGGCTCTCATGTCAGGTGGCTTCCCCTGAAGTTCTGCCAGTAGCAGGCACTACCAAGAAATCAGAAGGCAGGAGGAGGAGAGTAACTTTGTGCTTCTGGATTCAATAGTGTGGCCATTTCTATAGTGGGAGTGGAGGAGAGATTATTCCTAACTCCAGGACTTCTGTCCTTGGTCAAGGGTTCACCTCTCCAGTAGATAGAGGATGACAATGACAGCATCTTCAAATGGCACAGGAGCTGGTGGTGCAGCCCCATGGGTTCCAGACAAGGATATTTTTAGCAGCCTCTGCTCAGGCATGATTTTATCCTTGTCTCATTAAGCATTTTCATTTAAGTTTATCCCGAGACAATGTTATCCTCTTGCTATTACTGTAGGTCAGGCCGTCCCTTCTGTTGTATATTTTAAGTGGTGGTTTGTATTGTTCAGTTTAATAAGCAGGAGGCCGTTGGCTTAAGTGTGTCTATACTTTCGAGTTCCTGCACACAAACTACAATGTTAACCTAGTACATAAACCAAAACCTGATTTACAAATACGGTCATGTACCACATAACACCACATATATGACAGTGGTCCCATAAGATCATAATAGCTGAAAATTGCTATCACCTGTTGGAATCACAGCTGTCGAAATGTCATGGGTCAACATATTACATATTTGTGTGCTACCAGTGGTATAAATGTCTAGCACACACAATAATATACAGTACATAATACTTGATAATGGTAGTAAACAACTCTGTTATCAGTTTATGTGTTTACTTTTTGTTATTTTAGAGTTTGTTCCTTTTACTTAAAAAAAGTTAACTGTAAAACATCCTCAGGCAGGTCCTTCAGGAGGTATTTCAGAAGGTATTGTTGTGGTAAATAACAGCTCTATGCATGTTATCGCCCCTGAAGACCTTCCAGTGGGATAAGATATGGGGGTGGAAGACAGTGATATTCATGATCCTGACCCTGTCAGGATTAGGCCTAGGCTAACGGGTGTGTTTGCATGAGTTTTTAACAAAAAAGTTTGAAAAGTAAAAAAAAAAAATAAAAAATTGATAGCAAACTTATAGAATAAAGATATAAAGGAAAAATATTTTTGGGCAGTTGTACACTGTTTTAAGCTAAATATCATTACAAAAGTCAAAAGATTAAAAGTTTATAAAGTACAAAAGTTACAGTAGGCTAAGGCTAATTTATTATTGAAGCAAGAATTTTTTAATAAATTTGGTGTAGTTGAAGCGTCCATTGTTTATAAAGTCTACAGTAGTATACAGTAATGCCCTAGGCCTTCACATTCACTCACCACTCACTGACTTGCCCAGAGCAACTTCTAGTCCCACAAATTCCATTGATAGTAAGTGCTTTGGCAAGTATACTGTTGTTTATCTTTTATAACATTTTTTATCTTTTTTTAAAATTCCTGTGAGAACCAGAGAAATTTTTTATCTTTTATACCATATTTTTACTGTACCTTTTCCATATTTAACCATATTTAGATACATAAATACTTACCATTGTGTTACAACTGCCTACAGTATTCAGTACAGTAACGTGCTGTACAGGTTTGTACCCTAGGAGCAATAATATGCTATACCATGTAGCTTAAGTGTGTAGTAGGCTATACCATCTAGGTTTTTGTAAGTACATTGTAATGTTCAGGCAAGGACAAAATCACCTAACAACACATTTCTGAGAATGTATCCTAGTAATTAAGTGATGTATTAACATTTGGTAATTAACTGTTACTAACATTGTAGTAATTGTGTATTTTTGTAACAGATAATTGGGTTTCAACCAATACAAATAGCTGAGCTTCAGCCAGTCAAAGGCAGCCAGCTGATCAGACCATGCCCAAATAAAATAAATGTCTCCTCATCCTCTGCTCAAATAAGGCAAATGCCTAGCGGTAGCCAATCAGATGATTTCTCCTCTTTGCTTCCACGTTCCACCTATAAAAGCTCACTGCTGATGCTTCAGGGCGGAGCTTTTCTGGTTCTGAGTGCTGCCTGATTCATCAATCGCTTGTTACTCAAATAAGCTCTGCTAAATTTAATTTTGTCTAAAGTTTTAATACTGTATATGAAAGCCATTAATCACTGTATGTGAATTTTGTACCTTGCTACAATTCTGAATTCCTCTTATATTAAACAGTATACAGCAGTTTTCAGTTGATTCTCATGCGTCTTTCAGGTGTACAATCACATCATCTGCAAATCTCATATTCTCCTTTACAGATTTATAAAAATTAATTTCTTTCTTTTGCCTAATGCCTCTACTACTATAATAAATTATTGTGGTATTACTAGAAATTCTTGCATTATTCGTTATTTTAGTGATACTACTCTACTAAATAGCATGCTGGATTTAGGGCTGAAATCCATAAATATGTATGTGCCTGCATATTTTCCTTTAAAAAAAATGTTGAAGAAGTCTCTGTGGAGTCTGTTATTGTCATCGTTCTGGAGATAAGATTTTGCTGTGTCACCCAGGCTGGAGCACAGTAGTGCAATCATACCTCCCTGCAACCTTGAACTCCTGGGCTCAAGCAATCCTCCTGTTTCAACCTTCAGAATAGCTAAAACTACAGGTGGGCACCACCACACCCGGCTAATTTTTTTATTTTTATTTTTTATAGAGATGGAGTCTTACTATGTTCTCTAGGCTGGTCTTAAACTCCTGGGCTCCAGTGATCCTCCCACCTCGGCCTCCCACACTACTGGGATTATAGATGTGAGACACTGCACCTGGCCTCAAATACCTTTTTAACTCCTATAAAGATGATCCTATAATTTTTCTATTATGATGATAAATGATATATGTTAGTTTCCTCATATTGACTATCCTAATTATGATATTCTTTTATCAAGCTGCTAAATTCCTTTTAATACTTCAGACTGTTGCAATGATGTTTATAAGATTGATCTATAGCTTTTTTCTATATCTTTGTTAGGTTTTGATATTAATGATATTGTTATATTCATTTGTAGAGATGATTAAAAACTTTCCCTTTTTTTTTTTTTTGAGTCAGAGTCTCACTCTGTTGCCCGGGCTAGAGTGCCGTGGCAGCAACCTAGCTCACAGAAACCTAAAACTCCTGGGCTCAAGCAATCCTCCTGCCTCAGCCTCCCGAGTAGCTGGGACTACAGGAGCCCAGTTGGCCAATTAATTTCTTTCTATTTTTAGTAGAGACGGGGTCTCCGCTCTTGCTCAGGCTGGTTTCGAACTCCTGACCTTGAGCAATCCACCCACCTCGGCCTCCCACAGTGCTAGGATTAGAGGCCTGAGCCACTGTACCCGGCAAAAAAATTTCCCTTTTTGTATGCCCTGGAACAATTTAACAGAATTGGAATAATCTGTTTTATAAAGGTTTGGTGGACTTCTTATATAGAACTATTGTGACATGGTGTTTTACCGAAGTTTATCCTATGTGACAGCTTTCTCAGTTTCTTCTCTGAAAATCAGCCTGTTTAAACTATCTTTTTTTAGGCCAACATTAGCCAATCACCTAACAACAAAAATAAAGTGTTTATTTTAAAAATGCTTCTCTCCTTGATCACATGGCATGGTGAGGAATCTTTCAGGGTCAAAATGATCGCAGTGCCATTGGCAGCGTGACTCACTGTGAAACATGAAATACATCTAATATTGGAGGGGGGGGCAGAAGAAAATCACATTTCCGCACATGTTCCTCTTAATACAGAGCTGATTTAATATATTTATATATTTTTAGAATATTATCCATTTTATTGAGATTATAAATGTATAGAATTATGCAAAATTTAGGTGCTTTGGGGG
>CAUYRT010064968.1:0-43301 GCA_963574885.1 Lepilemur ruficaudatus | reverse complement strand
GGTCACTTCAGCTGTACCATTTTATAATACGTGCCTACCAGCAGTGCACGTGGGCTCCGATTTCTTCACATCCTCACCAACGCTTGTTATTTTCCTTAAAAAAATTTTTTTTAGCCGGGCGCGGTGGCTCACGCCTGTAATCCTAGCACTCTGGGAGGCCGAGACGGGCGGATTGCCTCAAGGTCAGGAGTTCGAGACCAGCCTGAGCAAGAGCGAGACCCCATCTCTACCAATAATAGAAACAAATTAATTGGCCAACTAAATATATATAGCAAAAATTAGCCAGACATGGTGGCACATGCCTGTAGTCCCAGCTACTCGGGAGGCTGAGGCAGAAGGATTGCTTGAGCCCAGGAGTTTGAGGTTGCTGTGAGCCAGGCTGATGCCACGGCACTCACTCTAGCCCGGGCAACAGAGTGAGACTCTGTCTCAAAAAAAAAAAAGAAAGTTGCTGTGACACCATTGTGTACTCAGCAAGCATAAAGCGAGGGGCCCGCTTAGCTCTTCAAGACCCCGTGCAGCCTGACGGCCTAGGAGTTACTGTATGAAATCAAGAACAGGAATCAATGTTTTTATTGTGCCCATAATTGCATGGACAATTGTGTCCTGTTCATTTTGGTTATCAAACAAAACTGAAAATGCCCCCTTAGAGAACAAAGAGGCGTTAACCATGGACACTTGTATACCCTGGGAAAGTCACTGAGATAAGCATTTCTTTGCCTACAGAAGAGACCTTCAGCTCTAGATATGTTAAGTTTATCACTTGGAACAAACCCCTCAAAATGGAACAAAGTAACAGACTCCAATTGAAGTGTATCTTAAGTTTGTTTTGATTTAAACAGATAATTCTATTGATAAGGCTAGAACAAGCTCTGACAATCCATCAAGAAAGAAGCATCATTGTGAAACTGGGACATTAAACCCTCAGATGCTCTGACTCCTACCTGAGCCCCTACAGGTGTCAGTGGCCCCAAAGCTCCTCATCACTGGGACAGTGTCCGCTCATCTTCTGACCCCTGATAGAGTCATTGTGTTGAGGATTTTGAAACGCATAGGTTTTCAGCACATGGCTAACCACAAAATCTTAACTTTTAAAGGAGGTGACAGAGCAGGTGAACAGGGTAAGAATTTATATGGTAAAAGTTACATGAGATAAACCTTCCTTTTCTCAGCAGGTACTGTTACATTCTTAGACAGGTGTTATGGCAATTTGGTGCTTCTGAAAGGCTGTCCAGGTTCTTAGCACACACACTACAACACTTTCAGAACACAAAGCATGTCTGGAGATGCTTCAGATGCCAGGACGCCCAAATCTCTGGCCCACCCTGCGCTCTGGCACCTTGCAGGAATGGCCGTCCTCTGTTCTCCTGCCTGGCAGGCCCTGCTCTCCCTGCTCTGTGAAACTTCTGCTGTCACTGCCACAAAGTCTGGCTCTTTAGTCCACGTCCAGGCCTCTCCTACAGCATCAGAGAGCATTGCACTTATTTCTCAACTTTGATGTCACCCAGGCCTGGGACTCCAATTCATCTCAGTGCCCCTGCCTGGCATCTAATAATCCCCCATTAAAGGGATGGGTAAAGGAAGAATGTTCTGAGACCAAACTCATGGACTCCAGCAGTCTCTGAAAATTCCCCAGACATCCCCCAGAATCCAGCTCTTCCCCCTTGTGAGTGACAAATGTCCACAAAGACAATCTGTCTGTACTAGCCTCACAGAGCCCACCCTCTCAACCAGCATGGCCTGCCCAAACCAGGCCTTCACTGGGATGCCCCCTCCTACGGTCTTAATCTCACTTGTTGTAAACCTCAAACACCATCTCCTGAATCTCTGCCTCTCAAGCTCAGTCTCTTTCACTTGTTTTCCACTTTTCTTCACCCGAGTAACTCCTCCTCGTGTGCCAGACTGGCTTCTCACTTTGAGCTGTGTCTCTTCTGTAATGTCAGCCCCCTCTCCTGTCACCCACTGCTGTACTTAGCCCTGTACGGTGCAATTTCCTGTTCGTGTGTCTTTACACACGACAAAATAGCTCCTATTCATCTGCAGTCCCCATGTCAATCAGTGGTGGTTGAGCTGTCACCTTGTATGAAAACTCTATAAGCCACCTGGGCAGAGTCTATAGAGCCGAGGGCTTTGCAGAGGATAGGAAGTTGCCTGGGTCCTTGGAAAGTGACAGCACTCCAGGAATATTGCTCGGATCTAAAGAAAATCAAACCTGTTTCCTTCTCTACAGGCTTAAAATTCCAAACTGGAGAAGAACATGCCTCTCCAATCAGGAGCGGACACGCAAGGAATTTCCTTTTCCATTTCCTTTTCCGCCAGAGCTGCAATGCAGCCACTGCTCCTGAAGATGCCGTCTCCAGTTAATCTCAGGTTTTCCTGCAACAGCAGCCGGCGCAAGTGTTCGCCCCATGCCTGTGGGGTGCACGGGTCCGCGCAGAGGCAGGTTCTTTCACGGGAAAGCAATGGGTGGCTGGGTACCTTAGGGCAAATTCCAAAACCTGATTCACATCTGTAGTCTCAGCAAATGGTTCCACAAGTCCATCCTTCGTTCCTCTGTTGACAAAGAGTCGACCCACCCTTAAGTTATATGCCAATTACTGCTTCTTCCTTGCCACACTCCTAACCCCAGATTCATCAATTAGAAACACAACTTGACAGTGAGAGGGGTAGGCAGGAGTCCCCTCCCCCTCCTTTGAATCCAGATCCATCCTTGTCTTTATCATCCATTTGGTGCAACTTTTTCCCATAAGGGGCTTGGGAGGTTTTATTCACCACCGCCCTCAGACACGCTCGCGTTGACTAGCATGGTGCCTCACTTGGTGCAGGTGTCCTAAAGTTTTGATCAATCCATTCATGAAAAGAACACATTGATTACTGAAACAAAGGAAACCTCTCCCAAGAAGCTGAAGGCCAGAGTTTCTGGTAAACAGAATCATCGGTCTTCAAGGTCATCCTGGCCACCATGGAAATAAAGCCTGTTTCCCAAAAGGTATCGCTGAAGGGCCACATACCGAGTCAAAGAGCTGGCTGCTTAAGGACAGCCACGCCCTAGCCCTGGGGGACGGCAGGGTTCTCATTACTTGTGTGTCATTTTTATGCTTTGCAGATCACTTTATATCCATGCCTTCATTAGCTCCTTACAACCAACCGAGAAGTGGATGGGGCGGATGCGAGGGGTGATGGATGAATGAACTGAGTCGCAGAGAGGTGGAGACTTTAGCCCCAGCACCTGCCCAAGAGACACAAGTGTGAGCAGGGTGCAGCGCCTGCCCCAAAGACACACACAATCCAGCGGGGCCAGATGAAGAAGGTGCTGAGGGCTGAAGCAGAGGTCTGCCTCACGCGCTCTGGAGGCACAGAGGAAGACAGCGATGGACTTTCCTGCTTTGCACACACGGTGCCCCCAGGAGAGGTGCATCCAGGGGCCCTGGCTCCATGGGGCCTGAGCAACCCCCCCAACAGACCGTCCCAGGCACTGCAGGTTCTGGAGGGATGAAAGGGGCTTTGAATATGCGAGCTGCAGTAATTATGTTTGCTTTAATGGAGCACTGCCTGCTTTTGTTGTGCTATGGTGCAAAGGCCTAATTATTCCAACGCAGCCATTAGTTCCCACACAGCAGAGATGACGGCAGATGTTATAAAGATAGCATCTCTTGGCCATTTGCCCACCAGGCTCAGCCACAAGGACACTTCAAACACCACAGCAGCTCCTGCCAGGAGCATCCACCATGTGTCCTAGGACATCTGGAGGGAAGAGGGGCCTATTGTGGCAGTGGGCCCTCCTTCCCGGCTCTCAGGTAAAGGAGGCACGGCCAGCCAGCCCAGAGCAGAGGCCTCTGTGTCCTGCCGGCTGTTTGCAGCCCACATGCAGCTCCCATCAGGGCACAGGCATCGTGTCAGGAACCCATTTCAAACACACAAAGCTGAAAGGAAATCATTCATTTCACTGGAGGACAGCATGTACCAAGAAACCCATCCAACTTCTTGCCACCACCACCAAGAAAAAACAATGTGACCAGCCGAGTGTGTGGCTCACTGTTGCTCAGACCTGCGTGCTCAGAAGCAGGTGCTGGCCTGCCTGCATTCTTCCTACCCCAGCCCTTCTGTGAGTAACTGGTAGGAAAACACACAGGGCTTTTAAAAGCTCAAAGAATTAAAAAAAAGAAGAATAAGAAGTGGCTGCATCATTATCACCACCAACCTGCTCAATATTTATACTTATGTAAACTAAAACTGAAAAAAATTTTTTTTAGTTGGGAAAAGAACAGGAGTTATTTTTCCTCTGTGGCAGCCATAGCAATGAGTTCCTGGAAGTAGAGTTCCTCGGGGCTTTCTTTTCTTTCCTCTGCAGGCACATTCGTGTGCACATTCCTGTGCACATGCACACACATGTGCCAACACACATGCACACACAGAGACATGCACACACTCACAGGCACACACACGCACACACGTGCACACTCACGCGTGCTGCCTTGGATCTGCACCTGCCTGGAAATGAGACAGGGGGAGGGGCAGAGAGAGCTCTAAGGAGACACTTCTCTGGACAAAGGTCTCCACCACCCTGCTCCTGAACCATGTCTCCCTCCAGCTTCTTCCCTCGTGCCCTCCACATGCTAGAAGGAATGTCTCCCAGAAAAATAGCAGTGTGGAGAGTTCTCAGTTTTAAAAAAGAAAAAAAGTGGAAAGACCTGTGTCGTATTAATGAGGGAAGGCAAGCTGTGTTCCTGCCAGCGGGGACTTTGTTTGAACACGGAGACGTGCGTGGAGCTAGGTCAAGGACGCCCCTCCACACAGTGTGGTGACAAATCCCACTGGGCGAGGCCCACCTGGCTCAGTGCACCGCCGCTGTGTCCACGCAGAGTTGCAGAAGAAAACCTAGGAAGAGATGGAGTCAAAGCACTTGCTGCTTAGCTCAGGAAAGGAACATGAACTTCAGCAAAACCTACAGAAGTCAAGAGAGCTCTGAAAGTAGGACAATTTTATAAAAAGCAAGCACAGTAAAAAATAAGAATGTCTATAGTAACAGTGAGAAGTAGCAGTGATCACCCTGGCATGGCTACCTTTGTACCAGCTGAAAGAGAGGAAGGTCAGCAACGGAAGGCCCTTCACTAAGAACGGAAAGAATTTCACATGTCTGAGAAAGATCTGGAAATGGTGCTTAAATTCGTATTTTAATGCCCAAGCAAGAGAACATCAAGGTATCACCAAATGCTGTTCTGGGAGGTCAGGATGTGGGAAACAGTAGAGGTCTCATAAGTCAAAGGCTTGTCCTGTAGGCAGGAGAGTGGGGCCCGCAGCTTCCAGGTGTTGTGGCTGGCTGCTCAGTGTAGGACCAAGCAGAAAGGTAGGGCAGGTCCTGTCCGTGTCCCGGCGTCACAGACATGGACACTGGGGCTGGGGCACGGTCTGGAGGCAGGCAGCCACAGGATCTCACCCTCAGCTCGCACACCTTTTGCAAAACACAGCTCCGGGACACGGAGCTGCAGGTGCAGGACAGAGGAGATGCAGCCCTTCTCCTACACCCAGTCCCTGCCTACCCCCGGCTCAGCTCAAATCCCTGATGCTGCCTACAAAGGCCATCAATTCTTGGTTCTCCTGATGAGTTTCTTCTGAACTCACTTTCCACGTGGAAAATACAGAGCAGAAGCGGGGCAGCTTGGGCTTCTGAACGCAGCAATACAGTCATGGGTGAGATTGGGCTACAGGGTATTACCACCTACATGAAGAGACACTGAGGAAGACACTGCTCCCCAGGCACAGCCCACCCAGGCTGGGTGTGTGGACCCACCCTCGTTGTCCCTGCAGGCCGGAGCTCTCAGCAGCAGAAAAGCATGGCTCTAGAGGATCATGCAACTGCTTGTTAGGTCCAAAGCCCGAGCCCTCCCTCCTGAGAGGGGCATGGACTCCCTCGGCAGAAGAGAGCATTTTCCTCCATTAGTATCTGCAAAAAGAAGCCAATCTTGGGGCAAGTTGAAGTGAGGGACATGCCCTCCTCTGTGTGGCCAGATGCCAGGCCTGAGGTGTCCTGGGGTCAGGGAGGGCGGCCACCCAGCGGGGGCAGGGCTTCTGGCCACTCTCCAGGGCTGGAGACATCTGAGGGCATGTTTGGGGTTCTTAACCTGTCTTTCTGTGTGGACCACTTTGGTCTCTACGAAGCCTACAATCTTCCTCCTCAGAAAAATATTGTAAATGTACAAAATTAAATAGGATTAAAGAAAAACAATGACATTGCAATAGATTGTATCCGTGATCAAGAGCCTAGAAGGGAGCTCGAGTGATCTAAATTTTGGCATAAAAAGTAAACGTGAGGGAAAAATGTACTGTGAGCCCCGGCTGTGCAGTCCCAGACTGTGGCGGGCTGTGGGGCTGCTCCTGGTGGAGACGCCGGGGGTGGCAGAGCCCCGGTCCAGGTGAGCAGAGCGCTGAGCGTTCCCGGGAGACACTTAGGTTTTGCATTATATTCAAACATCAAAGGCAGCTAAAATGTTAACTAAAATGTGATTTCCAAGTTCAAAGACATCTGTAGAATCATATTTTTAATAGATTTTATAGAATAAATTTTCTTGTGTTGAACGTCAACACATATTTTATAGTTTATACTGCTTTTCTTATGAAGTGCTCAAATCGTAAATACACCCAAGGATATTCTCTCACAGACAGATAATTACGGGTTATCGAGGACTTGGTTTTAATTTTGTTTCACATCTTCATAATGGTTTTCCAACGGCCAAAGTTTGCTGTTGATGTAGAAGCTTCTCCCGGAGCCCAAGAGCAGCATGCGCACGCAGGCCGTGCTTGGCACGACGCGCAGCCAGCTCGCAGCACCTGCCCACCTGCTCCTCAGCGCCCTGCATCTCCACGGGCACCTGCACGTTTGGAGGTACTGTCATCACCCTCAGAGCTGTGTGCACAGGCGTGTCTGGGCGCGTTGCGATTTGCCCCGGTAATCACAGCCCCAGACGCAGGGCGCTGCGGAGGAGCCAGGAGCCAGGCGGCACCCACACCCTGTGCCCCAACCACCCTCAGGACCGGCACCCCCACCCCACCCCACCTAGGTCTGAGCCATAGCCCAGACGTGCAGCCCAGAACCCTGGCCCCAGGCCCAGCCCTCACTCCCTGCACTCTGTGCACACAGCTGCCCCTCTGCCAGCAACTGCTCCCCAGATATATGTGGGGAAGTCTCCCACCTGATGTGACAGAGCCCTGATGGCTCTGCCCAGGGGCTGAACTCTCATACAGTGACTTCTCTGTAGCCGCCCCTTCAGAGGAGCCTGCCTTCTCAGTTTATGGAAATGCTTTCCACCTGTTGCCTGCTGTCTGGTTAAAGGCAGCCCTGATCACCATAAAGACAGGTCCTACAGAGTCCCGGAGTAAACGCTCTTCCTAGTGTTGCCTAGGGAAGACCCGCAGTCATCCTGAGCCTCCTCTGCGGCCCACTAGAGCTCCCACCTACCCAGGCTGCTGGCCAAACACTTTACACGTTGTCTCATTTTCGGAGCCTGCCCAAGTCCAACTTTCTCCTCCCAGTGACTCTTCACAGATAGGCACTTCTGGTCCCTGGGGTGTTCCAACACAAGGGTTTCTGCTCCTCCTATAAGCCCCAAAGACTTCTATACCCACACAACCCCTATGCAAGGTCTGCTTCAGTTCGTGGTCAAAGCACGCGGGTTGTTCAACTCAACTACTTAGGAAGACCTAGTAGAAGGAAAAAAATCTCCAATGACAAAGTCTAAGCAATGCATAAACATCAGATATGTCACTTCTTTGCTTTGGGAGCTGTCAAATGGATCCAAAGGCAAGAGAATAAATTTCTCATCTTTATGAAAATCAGGTTTCCAAGGGAAAGAAAAGAATGGTGAATGGAAGGAACCTAAGGCCAGGTAAGCTCAGGGAGATATTTTGTCTCATTCACTTCATTCATCTGTAAAATGCACTCACTACCCACGTCTTCAGGGGAAGGCAAACCAAAAGAGAATGTTGAAGCCTCACTTTCCTATCACTATTTTTCACAGTGCAGGAGAGTTTGTTCCCAGCAACCCTAAGCAGGGGCTGGAGAAGACACTCACCTCTGGCCCCCTTCACCCCTGGCTCCCAATGCTGCCCTGCAGGATGCACAGGTGGCTCCAGGTTATGAGCAGGGTGGTAGGTAAGCCCTTGATAAAACCCCTACTCTGAAACCTTGGCAAGGGCCACTTGGCTTTCAAACATTCCTTTGTTGTGTCAAAGCTCTGGCTTGATGCTTCCAAAAGGCACATGATCCAAGTGACTTGGGGCAACTCTTGCGGCTGAGCACTTTTCATGACATTGGCAAGGAGGTGCTCTTCCCCTCCCAAAACACACAGGCACACGTGAGCGCTCTCTGGCTCGCCTGCCGCAGCCTGGCGGAGCCGGAAGCCTTGCTCATGCTGCTCTCCAGGCCTGGACGGCCCTTCCTCCTCGTCCCTCTTCTACATTGTGAGGTGCAGGGGCCCTAGTTGCTCTTCCATAAATGTAAGGAAACTGAGGCCTCAAGATGCTATGCCCCCAACACCACGTCATACTGGCGGGCAGCACCTCAGCCTCCCTGAGATGACAGCCCTCAGGTGTCCCACAAGCACCGTGCAGAGGACAAGTGAGCAAGTTACATCTGTATGCTATGTATCGAGAGCAGTGTTTGTATCATGCTTAATATTATTAGCATATCATTTCTTAAAAGCATCTTCTCTGGTACTGTTTATGTTCCCTTAGACACTGTCTCCATTTTTTATGTTGTTTTTCATAGAAAGACTTGGTTAATTCTGATATTTGGTGAAGGTTTAAATAATCTAATTTCCTTTTTATAAGTTCCCCTTAAAAGCCACAGCCATTGAGTGAGATTTGTTGAAATGTGGCAACCGCCCCTGTGACGTGGACACTGCAGGGTTTCTGTGGCCCTGCCTATGTCCCGGTGCCTGTGTTTGTATGTGATGACTTTGTTTTTGTGGGTGCTCGCTTCCGGCTGGGGAGAGGTGTGGAGGGACAAGCAAGCAGATGGTTTCCAGCAGTCACTTGTTCTAGAATGGGAGCTGTTCCTACAAAGGTTCCAAGCCTCACCTCCCATTGCCATCCTGGACTCCATGCTCTTCCTGCAGCCAGATCAGTGAAACCGAACGGCAAGATCTGGGGGTGGAGTGAGCCTGGGAGCTCTGCTTCTAGCAAGGGAACGGAGTGAAGATGCAGAGTTAGCAATGCCAAGGAGGCTGGGCCCCAGTTCTTCATTAATTGTGTGTGTGGTATGGATGGGCTGCCTGTTTCTGTAGCGACGACGGTAAGGCTCTGTAGCAGCACGTGTCTGCAGAGCAAAGGGGCTCGTGGCAGCCCAGCTCGTGCGGCCCTCCCTGCAAGCTGGCCAGCCGGGGACACCCACCCCAGCCCCCGGCAGCGCTGCGCCAGCCACAGACCCATGGTTCTGTAAATATAAGTAGATCACCAAGGGAAACCCGTGATTTAAGTTGGGGAGAAAATTATCTTTTCTTTAGAAAAATGAGTTCCTATTTTACTTGGATTTGACCGCAGACGACACCTGCATGGTGTAGGCGGGCGGGGCCCAGCAGCAGCCGGAGGAGGGGCCACCCCACAGGGTCCTGGTCCAGGATGAGTTGCGAGGGGACTGAGCGGGTCTCTGGGGAAGTCTCTGCCCCAGACACAGGTCCCCTTTGTCTCCCCTCCAGCAGACAGCAATGGGTTCACCCACTTGGACACCACAGATTCATTCCCTCTTCACTTCCTGTCTTCTGGAGAGACCCAAGCGAGCTCAAGCCTGCCGCGCCCGCGGCCGGGCGTTGGGACCCAGCACACACACGCCACCTAATTCATAACTGAGTAGCAAACGTTTTCTAAGAAGCAGAAAGGGAGTGGGTACTGAAATAACTATTTTGTATTTATTTCACTTGAATAATTAGATAATCCTCTAGCAAACTTTAAAAGTAACCTAGGGTCTCAAAGATCTCACATTTTCTGTATTCGCGCCTTACCTACCTAGGTTTATCCGTTGAGCGACAACTATATGCCAAACTCTTGGTCCACGATCTACATTTCTCTATTAACCTCGTGATTGATTTGACCTCTGCTAAGTGGTTTGACTCTGGACCACACGTTATCATAGTGTTAGATCATAATAATTTTAGACATAATTACCAAGAAAATATATATGTATGTTATTTTACAAGAACTTAGAGGAGTCCTTACGCTTGTGGAATTTGCAATTTATGTTTTGTGTAATTCCATATTCACTATCAATATGCAATCTCCAGTATCTGCTTTTAATAAGTAGGTTGATGAGTTGTCTTACTACTGCAATATGTATACTTACAGTGAGATAGTCAATAAAAGTCACCAGATACTTTATGAGTCTAAGGTAATTCTATGAAAGAAACACATATCTTGTTGGGAGCCACTGTAAATATTTTCCGCAAATAAAATATTACATCTTCTTAAAAGTTTTTTCTAAGACTTGACTTATATTTCATTTTAATCATTGAAACATTCACCAAGCTCTACTGGGTAATTAGCAATATCAGTGGAAAATATTGTTTGGCAACGAGCAACAGTGTGCTAGAACCAGCTCATAATGGCTCACAAGAAAACACATAAAACGGTCAGGAATTTGGGGAGCTATTTGTTAAACTCTGGCATTATTAA
This sequence comes from Lepilemur ruficaudatus, assembly GCA_963574885.1. Classification (NCBI taxonomy): domain Eukaryota; kingdom Metazoa; phylum Chordata; class Mammalia; order Primates; family Lepilemuridae; genus Lepilemur; species Lepilemur ruficaudatus. The sequence goes on along the minus strand of CAUYRT010064968.1, from coordinate 32,639 downwards.
CTATCACGTTATATAGACTTATAACTTAATGAATTATATTAAATGCAAAAGTAGTAAGAACTCGAAACTCATTACTGCCTGAACATTTCACTCCGTTTCACGTGGTCTGTGCTCCTGCGGTTGCCCAGGTCTCTCATTCCGGCTGGGGGAGCGCAACCCGACGGCTGCTCCTACGCAGTCCTGGCCCCCAGCTCCAGGTCCTCCTGGCAGGGGGAAACCAGCATGAAACCAGACAGGCGGGGCCATTTACACCAGAGAAATCAGCAAATGCCACAAACCAGAGCTTGATTTGAGGGCCTTATGTTGAGGGCCTAGACTTAAGAAAGTGAAGAAGAAAATGTTCATAACATTTAGATTAAACTCAAAAGATGAAACATAAACCTGTGTTGTGTAGGTGGCTGTTCCATTGTGAAATAGCGAAACAGACTGAGCAACAATTCTTCCAGTGCTCAGAACCTATCATCCAATTTAGCAAAAACGTCCCTCACAACACTGGAGAACAAGCGTACATCGTCATTATTTCTTTTTCACCTTACTTGTTAGCATAATTAAGAAAATATCCGCCAGCATTCTTGTCGGAGTCACATTTGCATGTCAGCTACCACACTAATTTGGCTACATACACAAGATTTCAGCAAAAATCAATGAAAACATTCTATGGAATTTATAATAAAGAGTATATTTTCTCATCACACATGATTATTTATAAATTGTGCACAATATATCTTTACACAAGGATGCTTGATAATAAAATGATGTATGTACACACACTTTTTTCCTAAAGACCTGGTTGTTAAACATTTACCAGCCTTCTGCTTGCTGTGTGTCTGTATTAGTTTTTCTCTGTGCGTATGAAAATTCTAGCCAACCTAAGGGAGATCTGTTTGCCTAAATATTTTCCCTCAGAAGACAGTAAGGGATATTTTGTGTTTACAGAAAGAAACAGTGCCAATAAATTTCTTTGATGATATTTACCAAAATAAAAGAACTATTCCCAACAGTGGTTTAGATACCACCATTCAAGTTGCTCATTAAAAAACAAGTTGTCCATGTATGTCTGTTTAAAGAATATTCTTGTCTAAACAGTTAATAATAGTATATACCTCATGATTTCAAATTGTTTAAATAAGGATTTTTCTCCTAAAATTTTGAGTTTTTTAAAAGAAATGCTATATACATATATAAGTACTCACACACGCTGCACTTTTTCAGCAGAGAGAGCAGGAATTTTCCAGCACGCTTGGTGTCTAGCTTCTTCCCATGAGCTCGGATGGAAGGGTCCGCCTAACAGAGTAGGAAAGGAAGGGTACAAGGTCTCAGTCCTGGTGCTAGCACCGATCCCAGAGGGACATTGTCTAAGAAAGTCCCAAAGCATGTTCCAAAATCAGAGACAAAGCTGCAGTGAGAGAAATCATTGAGGTGAGATCGTGGCAAATTGAGACAACATATGGATGATGCCAACTGGGCAAGGTACTGCTTAAAAGCCATTCAAGAAATAGCCAGGAACCAGAGGAAACAACCAAAGTGACGTAAATAAGCGAGGAAAGGATTTCTGGGGGCAAACATCTCAGGACCAATTATGAACATCAAGTTCTGTTTCTGGGATTGTTTCCTTTGCTGCAACTAGGTAAGTGCTTAGCCACAGAAGGGCCCAATGCCATGTAGTGAAAGATGAACACGTGAACGATATGCTGGCCCTGCCCTCGAGGTAGGTACAATTGCTTAAGGCTTTACGTTTGGAGAACATGTGGTATGCAAATTTTTTTCTGGCACTGAGTTTAAAACACCAGATTCCGTGCCAACCAACACTTCAAGCAGGAGTAGGCAAACTCCAGCCTTTGTGCCCAATTCCACCCATCCCTTGTTTGTGCAAATTAAGTTTTCCTGCACAGAGCCATGCTCTTGCATTTATGTATGTCCAGGGCGGCTTTTGCATTACAATACTGGAGCTAAGTAGTTGTGACAGAGACCGTACGAACTGCAAAGTCCAAATATTAACTGTCAGGCCCTTTAGAGAAAAAGTTTGCTGATTCTTGCCTTAGAGGAATTAATACAACAGGCAGAATTCTGCTGATGTTTCTCTCTTCCAAATGGTTCCACAGGAGCAAAGCATGAGTAAGTGATAATTCACTTGTCCAACTACCATTTTCTGAATGCCCACTATATCACTGGGAATAAATATCACCTGTCCCCACTCGCCCAGGAGGAGGCAGGGTCATAGATGTCTATAATAAATGATGTTCCACGTCACGTCCAAGAGGGGACCATTAACGAAGGAGCCATCACTCTCAGGATGTGGCAAGTGCAAGGGCCACCGTTGAGGGAGGTCTCAGGCCTCCCCAGGGAAGACAGCTATCCCTCCTCTCTCTGCTTCTGTGATGCAACCAGGGTCCTGCTGTCTCAGGGGTGAGGGACTAAGGATGACCCCAATATCCTCTGGAAGGGGGTGGAGGTGTTAGGGTGCCAGCTGAGATGGCAGCATGCATGGTTTCTCCCTTGTCCCTATGTTCCCTCCCCCTGTGCACAGGGACACACTGGAGGCAGGTGCAGATCCGGTGGCACGGTGTCTCCCAGCCGTGAGCGTTTCTGCCTGACTGCAGGCCCTTCCTGCTGTGCTAACATCCACAGCTTCCCCTCTACGCAGCACCTCTGCATCGCTGCCAACTCTCCCCCACCAAAATTCACCTCTCCTGAGCATTCACACAGATATTCCAACGGGTGGCTCCGGCTGTTTCCCCCAAAGCTCATGTTTTAACGAAGACTGTGGATACCTAACCAGCACAGCTGGCAGTGTGTGCATTTCCAATAACATGTTAAGCTTGGGAAGGGGGCACAAAGGGTAAGTTTGGTGGTCCCTTCCTTTGTGCAGCCTTTCCAGAAGCCATCCCCAAAGCCATCCCAAATAGACAGATGAAACCTCAACTCCAACAGGGAGAGCCTAAGGGCTCCCATGCTTCCCAACCCAACTAACTCTCTGCTCCATGAGGACAGCATATCACTTGTCCTTCAGTTCACCAGCCTATGAAATATTAACTATTACCAAATTCACTACAATTGTGTTTCTTCCATTTGTTTGTCACGTATAAAAAGGGAAAAGGAAGGATAATAATGCTTATTGCAAAAGTATTCACCAGAGTAAATTCCAGGCATTGCTGGAAGCTGCCCAGAGGAAAAGTGAGCTGTAACTGAAACCTACGATTATACCACCCACCGATGACGATAAAACGCTTTGTGTGCATCCCATGGGCACATTTGTGGAACTTGCAAACACAACCTCCAAGAAAGACAAATAATAAATATGGGGATTTTTATTTTCTATACATATTCTAAGCCCACTCTGCAAAAGAACATGGATCAGTAAAGGGGAAATGGATTATTCGCATCCAGTCACCTGTAACTAGCAACATATATAGACTAGTTTTCACCAGCGGTGGGCTGGTAAGTGGTTTAACAATCAGTTTTCGAAGGACGAGGGAAAGGTGAGGTCCTGGTTTGAAGCCTTTGCCCATTTCTGCATTGTAAATGCTCCCAGCGGGACAGAAGTCACTGATCATGGCACTGGGAGATGGCCTGTCACACCATAAGCACTACCCACTCTGTCCAGCACGTCAGGTGGGAACCACTCCAGCCTAGGAGCTGAAGATCAGGGCTCAGCACCCATTGCAGATAGAGGGAACTCCAGCTGGGTCACTTATTCTTGGAACCTGATGTCTTCATCTGTGAATTGGGAGCTAACAGCTGTCCTATAAGCTCCACAAGGCTGTCATGAAAGTGAAAGTAGTTCTTTGAGGTAATTTAAACTCTCAGGTGCTATGCTGTGGTGTTTTCACATCATTACCGGGCACCCAGGGCAGGACCTGGCAGGTCCCTTGTCTATCTCAGTTAGGGGGCTTAGAAATCCTTAATTCTCCTCTGACACCTGAGAGGTGTTCACTGAATGTCCCAAGTAGTGATCTAGCTTAGTGTGTGCTACAATTTTGTTCACTAGTAAAATCTGACATCACTCATCAGTCTCATTATTATGGCAGACTCTCAATATCTAGAGTCACTCTAAGAACCCCAAAATCATTTGAAAGGAGAGCCCCACACTGCCCCACGGAAAAGAGAGCTTGATGCCCAACTGCATGAAAGCTGTCGGGATAGATGACACTGCCCCAGGAGAAGAGGGGCTGGAGAGATCTCCAACACTACCTGGCCAACAGACACATCACTGTGACCCGTCCCTGAAATTCGATTTTGAGGATAGTGTCTTCTATGAAAACTTGAACCCCAGATTCCATTAATTCATCTCAGTTAAGACCTTCAGATTATCTAGAAAGTGAATCTGAATTCCTACTGGTCATGAGACCTTGTTCAAGACATTATCTCCTCTAAGCCTTAATTTGTTTTCATGAAAAATGAGTTAAAATCTATTCCATAAAACTTTTATAAGAAATAAATATGGTTTTGTAAATGAGAGGCATTTAGCTTATTTTCTACTCAGAGACAATTTACTATTAATTGCCTTTTTTTTCATGCTAATATAACTGAAAATGCTGAAATCCCAGTGGGTACCTACTGTTTCGTAGTACCATCATGTAGTGGTAACTAGACACAGACAAATAAAAGCAGGTCAGGATTTCCATTTTTGAATATGAAATTCCTTCTGTGGTTTGATTTTTGGGTTTAGAAAAGTCTTAAGTTTTCTTTGAAATATTCTTCAAAATTGTGAGTGTAGCAGTCATGATTTTGTGTCTCCATTTCTGTCTCTTCTTAGAAGGCAGAGCATGCATTTGGTTCAGATGTCCACCACTATGGGTAAGGTCAGCCTTTCCCCGTGTCTAGGTGTAAGTGGTGATTGGTGTGAGCCAATGGCAGTGATAATATTCGCCTTGCCAGTGGTTTATCTAGCTAGGCAAGTGATCTATTTCTGGCCAACATAGTGTAAAAGGAGACTTTCTGGGGGGACTTCTAAGAAAAGTTTTCATACTGCTAAGGATACCCCAGTACATATGGCCCGTTTCCTGCCTTTGGACATTCTTGGTTAGGATGTTATCCTAGAAGAGCTGCCGCCATAGCTCAGAGCTGAGAAACGCAGAGGGAAGCATGACCCAAACCTGTTCTTAAGACAGCCATGAACCACTGAATCAGCCAACTTGAAGCGTGTCTTATTTCTGGAGTTCTTCTGAGATCATAAACTTCTTTATTTTTAGAGTTTTTTCTTATTTGCAATTCAATGAATCTTTACTATTTCTAGTCTAGATATCAAAGCTATCCAAACATATTAAAAGCAGTGGTGAAAACTCATCTAAAAATGCATGTTGCATCTTGAATAGTTTCCTGTGAGGTGGGAATAATCTCCTATCGTCATGTGCAACACAAAGGTTGAGTCAGTCTGATCTCTCACGCGCTGAAAATGATCCCACCCACAGTTCAAAGGGCCAGGCAGCTGGTGAGGGTGCCCCTGAGGACAATGGCATGTACTAAAAAACTGTCTGCTCTCTCACATGTGTGTACTTGAGAAATGTTCTAAACAGAATGTGTTCCATCCACATCAGCGTATTTCTCTAAATCAATAAAATTCTCATCAAAGAATGGGAAAATGAGGTCAAGAAAGTGACACCACTAGAAACACTTGCCTGGGACAGGTGTGTACTAACCCCACTGGAAAGACCTCCCCAAATTAGAATCCACCAATGGAAGGATGTGGAGAGTGCACCATCATGTTTAATGATGATATTTGATGAGGATGACTTCATAACTCATAAACTCAGTTAATTATGTTATTCTACCTTAAAATATAGTAGGGAATGTGTCCAGAAAGCTCTAGTATCATACCAGATGCCAGAGTTCAAAAGTTCAGGCAAAATAAAAAAAATGTAGTTTTCTTTAATAATGAAAAATAGAATGTCAAGACGGATTTAAGTAAACACACCAAGAAACATGTATTAATGTAATAAAACTTAGAAGAATATAAAGAATATAGTGATATTGGATAGAAGAAAACATTTGCATGTTCCAGAGATGCAGAAGACATTGAAGACAGTTCATGCACATAAAATATGACCCTTTGAGTACTGCCAAGGTCAATGAGACCCAGAGTGATCAGCTTGATCTAAAATTGGGTTTGTTCCTTTTTCTTATATGGGCTAGTTCCTCCCTTTCTTGTATATCTGTCACTTTTTTTTCTCTACCATTTCTCCAACTTCACAGGTTTCATACTTGTCCCAGAAGATAGTTGCCACACATGTTGAAAAATCCAGGAGCGATGTCAGTGCAGTGATGGATGACCCTGTTTTCTGGACTAGTTTGTTTTCTGAATTCTTGGCCTTAATGAGACTTTCTTTGTTTCTTTGAGGCTTCACTCTCAGTGGCAGGGGGCTGGGGGAGATGTATGTTAGTGCAAATGATCATTTTGAGTCACTTTGTTGCACTTGAGTCAAACGCTCCCTCACCACTACTTGTCTTTTCATATTTCTTTTTTTCTCAGGATCCTTTACAAGCTACCATCTTTGCAAAAGTGAAATGCTGGCACCGAAGAAAGTTCAATGGCAGGTTATAGAGTACATGGTTTTGACTAAAGTTTAAAATTATATGCTCAAGGTCAAGGAAGTAAAATCTAAGTCTTTCAGTGAACTAATAGATTTAAAATTCTACTGGCAAATATTAAGGTAATTTCAGCTCCAAATCATCTCTTGAAACAATAATTACAATTGTTCCCTAGGTGTGAAGTTGAAACTACGATACAATTTCCAGAAATACTGATATTTTAAGACATCTTGTGTTGTCATAGAAACAGGAATAGGGTAATAAGAGATTTTTAAAAATCTTTTAATACAAAATAAAGCAGAGTTTCCAGTCAGAAACAAATGAGCATAAACTTTAGTTTCTGATGACCAAAATACAAAAGAAATATTTATAAGAAATGAAGCAGCGTGACTATAGCCCTATTAGGAAGAGAATGTTATAGTTTGAGTTGCACAAATATTCTCATAACTCCCATTTATTTCATTTACCGTTTTCTGAAAAACAAACTATTTTTTCCTGAAAACTTTCCATGCTATGACTTTTCTCTTTCTCCAGGGGTCACTTATTTACATTTTGGAAAAATCTTAGGAACATCTGCTCAAGGACTTGGCTTTTAGCAAGAAGCATAAAGTGGAGGAAGCAAAAAATAATACACTTGTGCCGACAATCTCAACTCATTTCAACTGAAAATCACTAATTAATAAAGAAAAAGGGCTGAATTTATTCACAGGGTTCAGCAAGAAAGATAATTATGGAAAATAATTGAGCCTAAATGAGGAAATGTTTGAATGAGATAGTGAGCTCTTCTCCAAATACATTATATGTACGTATTTGATTATAAATCGCTCCCCAGAAATATGTGCTGGGTGTTCTATCTTTGTCCCGTTTCCTTAGTTTAAGACAGTGTAGTCATTCCCTGAGAGTAAATACTGAGAGACAGCTGTATATTCTCAATTTAATTTTAAACCATGTAATTATAGTAATACCTTAAATTTTATAGCTCTCGTCCTCTGAGGACTCAGAGTTCATTCACATACGTTGCCACGCCGACTCCCAGGAGCGCCGTGGCCGGAGCACCGCGGCCGGAGCACCGCGCTGCAGTTGAAGAAGTGGCTTCACTGTGAGCCTAACAGCCTGGCGGGCCTCAGAAATGAAGCTCTGTGTCTCACAACACTTCCCTGGTCCAGCCTGAACTAGGCTCCACGTAACTCCACGTAACTTTCCTTCCAGAATCTTCTAGATCCAGACTCAGGGGAGTCAGTGGATATGATCCACTGATCCCACACAAAGGTCACTTGCATTTTCATGTCTTGCAATTGGAGAAGGAAGGAGTCGCTAACACTCTGCCTTGTGGCTTCACACCAGAGGTCACTGCCAGGCAATTAAAACAGTTTAATCCTACTACTTCTTCACAGCATCCATCCTCTGAGAACTCTGAGCTTGTTTTTCTCAATAATTGTCAACAAATTTGAATATTAATTATAAATTCAAAGCTATTTATACACTCACGGTTGTAATCAACTAGACACTCCCTATACAGAGTGCCCATCCACTGTTGCCAAACGCTTTATAAGCTGCTGATGGAAACAGTGCCCTAAGAAAGCTGGAAGCGTGCAGAGGACCCTCAGGAATGACACAGGAGAGCAACGACCCAGCAGGGAAGGCCTCACAGTCCCGGAAGCCAGCCCAGTAGTGCTGGGGCCTTTGCACTGGGCCATGTTCTTGTAGCTGCTGTTGTGTTTGAGGGATTAGCACAAAGTGTCACAGGAGCTCGCGAAATGGAAGACCGACCCAGCATGGGAGGGTCAGGAAAGGCCTGGAGGAAGCAGCTTCCCCTCGAGATGCGATGGACTAACCAGTCTGCCAGGGAAGGACTAGAAGTGGCCACACAGGCGGGAAAGCACATCTTCTTACAGTAACACAAAATGCCTGACCACGAGAACAGCCATCTATTTCCAACGCAACATGCAAGCAGGTCCTGCCCACAGCCTCCCTTCCTTTGACTGCCTCTCCCAGCTCTTCTGTAAGAGCTTACCTCCTTGCCTCAATGCAATGGATTTTTCCTTTGCACCAAAAACCGATCACCTCCTTGCCTCAAGAGCACAGTATTTACACAACCAGTGTAATTTCTTTTCATTGGTGATTTTTGGCCCTGGGGTTATATTTCTTATACTCACAATGTTTTGAATATGACATTTTAAGCCTAACTTAGCCCTTTTCTTCCAAAGCTACATTAATATTGCAGGAGGCTTAACAGACAATCCAGGCAGAAATGCGTGCAAGTTCACTGCCAATGCTACAAAAATGTGAATTGTTTTTCTCTGCATATGGGGATTTAGTGTTATTGCAGGGTTTCGGATTTTTATGAGCACTTAAAATTTTGGATCTGATAGGGACCTGGGCTCACATTAAGTCACTTCAAATTATTGAAATATCCATCTTCTAGCTAAAACAAAAGGTTACCACATCAGAACTATGAAGAGCGTGGGCATGGAGGAAGAATATGTTTTTAGGTCTCTTCAGAATCGTGAAACTACCATGGAAACAAAGTAATCAAAATAAACATATGTAAGTAGGTTCAAAATAACCTGGTTGGATCAAATAACACTAACGAGGTCACATGATTCAATATTGGTAAGGGCATCATTTCTTATGCCATATTTATCCTATTATCTAGATGAACTAGTGGTTTTAGAAACCATGAAGCCCATCCCAGGTGCCTCAACCAAGACAAGAGTAGCTCTCAGAGAGTAGCTCTCTGATCCTGTGGCATGTGGAAACACATGCATTTTGAAATTTTCCAAGGAACCTGCATTTGTTTTTTCCAGTAGGCCTTCTGAGGTTAATGATGAGAATGGTTACACATGGGTCGCTCCAGCTCCGCCTGCACCTGATTTCTAGTGTCTACACCAGCCAGGACCCAAATAAATTGAGCCTTGGCCCCTGTGTGTTGAAATATTATTATTTCTATGTGTTTAAATAAAAGTTAGGTAACTTTATATTCATATTCTCCATAGCATGAAAAGACACATAATAGGGAATAAAAAATAGAATTTTAATCTTTGTGGACATAAAGAATATCTGCAGTCTATTGCGTAATAAATTATAGATGATAAAATTTTATACAAAGCAAACATGAGTTTTGTAAGCCACTAACTTCTTTTAACTCTGGGATTTAAAGAAATTTTTTTCTTTCACTCTTACCCCCCTCTTCTTCTTCCATCCAGTGCTTTACAACACTCTCTAGTCCTCATATCAGAAGAATTCTAACTCCTCATGGAGCAACCAATGCCAGGCTCACTCTTTCCAAATCACAAATCTGTTTCCATATTCAAATCCTCTGTTTGATCTAGATTGACATTTGCAAAATAAAATCAAGCCTAATTTGTCCGTACTTTCTAAACATTCAAGAAGAAAAAGAAGTCCTGCACCTAAAAATGGACACAGGTGACAACCTGTGTCTTCAGGCACAAACATTAGGGAGCAGAGAGGCCGGGACTCCGTGGGGTGGGAAAATGGGGGTGAACTCAGGCGGGACTCAAGGTGGAAACTCCAGTCCCTCCAGGGCAAGGCAGGAGTCTGAGAAGGGAAAGAGGCTCTGTGGATTTCTCTTCTATGTGGGGATTTAAGATACTGGAAAGATTTTCTAAAAACTTTGAAAGATAAAGGACATGTGAATCCAGCAGCTCTGCTACCTTTATCAGTTTCGATAAATAGTTTTTATAGATTTTATACCAGCTTGAAGTGATGCAGGTTAAGTTACAAGATTAGATCAATCAGAATTTTAAAGCAGCAGCACAGGCAGTTAGCCAGCAAGAGTAAAAGCTAATTAACTTGTTTTGTTTTCATTTCTTCACATTTGCTGTTCAGAGACCTATGAACATGTAGGTCGGAGGCTCAATGCTGGAAGATATATCCTACTGCTCTGAAAAAGGTCAAGAGATGCTGGCTCTATAAAATGTATCACTATCCAAGATATGCATTACTTTTCTCATTGTGCAGATGATGGTGATTAATACTTAGCATTGTGCAAAACTTCAGAAGACTGAGTAAATACCAACATCTGTATGTAGAAAACACGGCGTTTGTGTACACACCGAGTAAGAAGAGCATGACTCTGATGTATTTAAGAAGGCAAGGAGGCTACCAACTCAGGAAGAAAATAATTATACAAAAGTGTCCAATGCCATGAGCGCTACCCTAAGATGTAACATGTCAGATGCGCAGACACATGCAAAACAGGTGGCGGTATTCAATGTAAGTCCAAAACTGTGAAGCCTCTGAAGAAAGTTTCATAGCTTGAGTAAGTGTATTAATAATTTAATGATCATAAGCAGCATAATTAAATGTTTAAGGTAGACAAAAGCATAATGATGATTATACTACACATATGTATTAACCTCACATGACTTTAGCGCTGATCCCTCTCACAGACTCCAACTGCCACATGCCATGGGGCTGCAACCACGCAATGAGAAGTTGACGTGGACACAAGACACCACTGTATCTTTTTCTAAACTTTCCCTATGTATCACATATTGAATCGCCCTGGTTTATGCATTATTTTTTGCCACTATTGATCTGTCTTATTATCTTTTTGTCTTCAGAACTTAATATCTGGTATTAAAGACAATTTTTTAAGCAAGATATTATGGGATGTTGAAGTTGCAGATTTTTAAAAATATTTTAAGGTAATTACATTGTTGTCAGTTGTCTCAATTTTTAAAAATGTGGGGAACACAAGAATTCATTTTCACGGTGCTGCTTAAACAAGCTCAAAGTGTTTCAGATCACACGCATTCGTCATTTAAGTACCTCCATACTCAACCTGACTAGTGCTGTTGTCAAAAAGGGCATTAAAGGGAACTACTTACCACACACAGTTTCCTATTTCATTGTTAGTTGCCAAGGGCCGCCCTTGATTAGAGAGAAATCAACAAACGGTGCGTCCTCCCTGCTCCTGCCCTGCACTGGGCGCTGGTCCAGCGCGGGCAGTGGGGGAGTGGCACTGTGGGAAGTATTAGACGCTATTTCTGTAGAAAACAACACTAATGGAAGGAAGTGAGCCAGTCGGCTCAGCTTCCCTTCCCAGCCAACAGGTACTTGGCGATTTCCCAACTTTTATGATATTTGTGTATCATATAAGAAATGTGTATTTTTCCATTTTTACTAGTGTAATGACAATTACGTCTTCAAAATACCAAACAGTTATGATCTCCTATGTGACCTTAATGTAAGAAAATAATATTTGTCCTTTTGGAGAAAATGTTTAACCAAAAACTGTCTTAAAATTCTAGGACTGGAACAAACTTCAGCAAGGCCTCAGCAAGGACAAAATACTGCAGATTTTTTTTAATTTACAAGTTAAAAAAACCACAGGATTTGTTAAACAATTTGTTTCAAGTTTTGATCAGTTCTTCTCTTTTAATTGGTTTCTATAAAATTATACATGATTTTATCATCCATATATTTGAAGACAAAGTTAGCCTTTTCTTCTGTAGGTTTAAACAGCTACCATCAGCTCAACTCAATACTCAAATTGTCTTACAATATTCTCTTATAATTTTATCCAGTGTTTACATGTAGCTCATAAAACTTGATGATTAACACAGGAATCCTATTCTAAGAAAGGCCTGAAAATGTTACACAGATGTCATCCAATTGGAGAAATGAGTATTTAGTAATGGTATGACAAAGAGGCAGACTTAAGAAAAACAGGATTTCAATTTTTGTACTATGGGATCAGCTAAGATTGAAGTGTCAGTTTTAACAGCACAAATCTTTCTTTCTTAGGGATTTAACTCAGTTTACTGTACATCACAAGGTGGAATAAATAGCAAATGGTGATTGCTAGTAATCTTCCCTTTGATAAAGATAGACTCTATCCATGTAGACATGTGATGGTAATTCTGACAGTGACATTCGCTTAGGATCAAATAAGATTCTGTGACTGAGAACAGAAGAAAGATGTTTTGCGTACGTTTCAGACTGGCACTTGAGTGCTTATAATGGCAAATGAATGCAGGAAGGCTTCTCAGCTCCCCAGCAAATTTCTTGGCCCATTTTCTAGGCTTCCTTAAGCTTCCTGAAGTATTATCTTAAGAATCTTTTGTCCTTTTCCTTAACAATTCAGGATATCTCTGGGGACACAGCACATGTCAATCTGTTACAAACGGAAAAGACATTAATTTGTAAATGCTACAGGAATGTAACAGAAGTGGAGATACTGTCAAGACAAAAGAGCAGGAATTGCTAGGCCTTGAAGGATGGGATTGCAGTGGAAACTTCACCTCCAGCCTCCACCTGCAGCACGGTCCAGAGAGGCTGTGCTTAGTCCCAGCAGGGCACAGGTCACCTGGAGAACAAGGGGAGCAGCACCTCCCGCAGAGCCGGCTGCTCACGGAGACTGATGCCCGTGCTCATGCTCAGATCTGTCTTTAGTTTTAGGCTAGTGCTAATCAGAGATAGAGAATTTGTTGATTTAAATTCCTCACATGCTGCTATCATAAAATGAGGAGGGGAAGCTTTCTCTCAAAAGTTGTGTTAGCCAAGATCGTTTGCAGATAAATTCTGGAGCTCCCTACTTCTACTTTAATTATCTGTATGTAACCCTGTGCCAGACTTGCTAATCAGTTTTTTTGACTGTTAGCTTTATAGACCAAAGATAAAGCACAGTGCGTTCTTTGGAGAGTGTCTCTCCGGGACAGCAGCATTAGGGAGATTTCCCTTAAAATAGTTGGTGGACCCTAAACAAGCTGGCTTTGCAAAATGTTTGGCTGTCAGATATTACTGTTGTGATTTTAGTTGCATTTTCCCAACCCTATTGCATGCCTAGTGATATCTGGCCCTTGGTGGTTGTGGTCACAGGAGCCACTTGTAAGCTACATGCCCAAACAGAAGGGCAGTGCAATCAGTGGGTGCTCTGGTCTGGCTTCCCATTTGCAGTAACCAAGGAGGCCTTACCCCACCCTCTGGGCTGGAGGCTCCCCTCTTCCCTCCCCTAGTGGGTGCCAGGACCAGAGGTGCAGAGACATGAGCAGAGCTGCACGGGAACACCAGGAGATACCTGCATGAGGTCACGGGTGCAAGCCTTGTTCCCAGGCAGATCCCAGGATGCCAAGTTGTAGCCTGGAATTTTTACAGCAGAGTTTTAAACCCCTGACACTGAGAGTTTATAATGGAAATGCTGCCAGACCTTTAACTCTAGCGACGCCACTATAATATTTATAAGTACCTTATACTCTTTCCAAACACATGTGCTCATTACTGATGTCTCTGCTTCTGCCTCACTTCTGGGGGAAACTCTCTGTATAAACACAACAGATTGGCTTACTTATGCTTCCAAACTCTAATTGCTCCTGTCTCTATCTGTTAGAGGAAAGCCAGCCCCAGGCCAGTGCTGAAGCCCGTCCTGCTGAGCTGTGCGTAGCTTCAGTGCCCTGTAACACACAGACTTCCTTCCTCACGTTTCCCTGTTGGAATTGGTCAATCTGCCCATCCTTTAGTATTTTCTTCTAATTACTGCTTTCAATTATGTACCTGAGGGAGGACTGGCTGGCAGCCTGGAAACGACCCGTGAACCCACCCGGTCTGACAGATTCTGACCATCAGGCAGGCCCTAAGTAAACAGAGGGCGGGGCCACGCATCAGTGAAAGGCCCCTCAAAGTGCTGACAGCTTATCCGGTCCAACATAAGTAGGATTCCAGGGAAATTGATTACTTAATAGTGATGAGGAATGACAAGGATTTCCTAACTCTTCAGTGCAAACCTCACAGAAATTGTGTGTCTGGACACAAAGCCATGCCAAGCTGCTGAGCTGCCGAGCTGGGAGACGCAGGCTTGGCCCGAAGGTGAGAGGCAGACAAACAAAAGGAAACACACCCTCCTCCTGAGCAGCAATCACAGGGACCAGCCGTATCCTGACTGAGGTGCCGATGGGCAGAGCAGCGGTGTGGCGCAAAGAGAGCGCCCGCGCTCACGAGTCCCGCTGCCAGCTCCGGCCGACCTCAGGATGCTGGCGTGACTTGCAATATAAGGCCTCCTGTGGTCTCACGGCCCCAGACGTTCAGCCAGAAATGAGTCAGGAGTGGGGGGCGAAGATCTGCAGACAAGAATTTCATTGCTGGATTCCAAGGTCATGAAAAGAAGAAAGTGAGGCCACACGGCCGCGCCTGCGGCCAGGCTCACTTGCTGCTGCGCCCAGGGCCTGGCAGGCCCACACGGCGCCACACAGCAGGACTGCAGCCGCCACTCACCCACTGAACTCCGCTGGGTTTTCAGAAGAGAAACCCCAGTGCTGAGGGCTCCTCGTGATAGCCACGCCACGTGGAATGTGTAAGAGCACACATTAGTTAACCAATTCAACGGACATTCGTCTAGCGTCAGGCGTGCAAGCAGGCAACGTGCAGCACGCTGAGGTGAACGGCCCTGTACAAATGCCCTCGCTATCGAGCACGGAAGACACCAGAAGCACTTCAGCCAGCTGAGTGCCTGCGGGAAGCACGTTAGTGACGGGGGTAAGAATGTCAGCCTCTTGAGTGAAGAGACTGTGCGTGCACCGTGTTTGTGCTAATTTGTCCCTGGAGTAAAGCAGCAGGGCCCTGGGCACCAGCCAGCGAGAAGCTGCCTGATGCACTCGCTCCGGCTCATGGCTCGCGAGTAAGGCTGGTCCCATCATGACGTCTGCATGCCGACACTGCTGAACAGGCAGCCAGCGCCCCCTGATCTAACCAGAGGAAACCACCCCCAGGGACGATCAGATCATGAATACCAATATCACATTAGTGTTGTTAGTGTTGAACAGAGGGGAGTAGCTGGGCTAGCATCTCAGTATCAGGCTATTAAGAGAGACTACCATACAACACTTTCACATTCTCGTTGCTACTCACAGAGCCCCATGCTCAAGTATCCACTCTGTATCCCTGCTCCTTTCTTCCTCAAATCTCTGGCATTGTCAATAGCATGAACTAATTCGGCTGTTATTAGCCAAGCAATTACTGGGACTGGTACACAAAAGCACTCTTAATGAAAACAAAATGTGTCTTCGTCACTGTAAAGGAAAAGCCATAATACAATAATTTGATTCACAGCTTCCACAGAACATGTAACATGGAGAGAACACTTAATAAATACGTCTGGTCACAAGGAAAGATCATATCAAAAGAAACACACAGAAGGAACATCAATTTCTTCTATTTGTATAAAGGAACTGAGGCGATCACCCACCTTCCTGGAAAGCCAGAGACCTCCTGGTTGGGCTCTGACCTCACGATTTCAGAGCCTTAGTGACACCAAGTTGAGGAGGGGCTTTGGGGGTCCCCGACACTCACACCTGCCTGAAGCATGTCAGGTAGGGTGCTTGTGGGGGTCAGGGCCTGGCCATGGGTGTGGTAGCTATGTTTTCACACCCCAGCCTCGACACCTGCCCTGGGACAGGGCTATCCTTGCAGTCCCCACAGAGTCTAATTTAAGACACGTGTTTTGCAACTAGTTTATATTTGAATAGTTGATTTCAGAGAACCCTTAAAAACAGGAAGCAAATGCTATAATTTTAAAGAACTATTTGGCAATCAACCCATGAAGAATAACAATCCTGGATTGTTAAGTGTGGTGGAGGGAAACTCAGAAATTTAATGTGAGTTATAAAAATGTAACTTTTATATTTTTTCCTGTAGTTTATCAGCATTTACTGTGGCAGACAGATGGGCATGCGTGAAGACTTCAAGTTGCCTAAGCAAATAATTGAGAGATGCCACAGTTCCTCTTCTCAAGAGAAAGGCGACAGGATGGGAAATCACTTTTACCGTAAAACCTTTTCAATGACGGAACACAGACAGGATCATTTTGCAAAGGCAGAATCTCAAGCTAACATCATTGTCATGTTGGATATGAAAGAAAAAGCATTAAAACAAAGCAGAGAACATTATTCCCTTTCCCAGCAGAACACTGCCATCCACTCAGGGAGGTGGCGGGGAGCAGGGGCCCTACGTGCAGGGCTGGGCCTGGGTGAGGCGTCTTCTGCGCTCGACAGGAGCACCGCTGCAGGCAGGAGCACCACCCAGGGCCTCCTCTGCTCAGCAGCGTCGGCCAGCACAGCCACACAGGAGGAGGCCAGAAAGAGCCACCCGCTGAAGACATCCTCTTCATTTCAAATTTGTTGGTATTAAACTCAAACTTGTTATGTCAACTCTATTTGTCCCTGAGCCAAACAAATAATGTAGGCAGCAATCTGACCCCCCAGAGCTGGTGGAAATCTCAATGACACGCCTGCATACTTTTCCTTCTCCTTGTACCATAAGTGCCACAAGTGTGACTTCCCCCAGCACAAAAGCCTGGCTTCCAGAAACTGCTGCTGCACCGTGTGGCCTCGCCTGCCTTGCAGCCTTCCCCGGCCTCCACTGTGCCCAGGAGCAAGCAGGGCTATGCCAGAAAGCAGGCACTGGCCGCCTGAGAAAGAGCGCCGCTCACCACCTTGTTTCTTCTGTGACCTGCTCGCCTGAAATCTCCCTTTGGAGCATCAGGTGCTGCGTGGAACTTACAGGATTCTGGTCTGGGGAGTGGGGTGCCTCAGACACAAAACTTGAGTATAAATCCTTTCCGAATACAGCTGCTGATAGGATAGGCATATACCGGAAAGGTTTTCACTTCACTTTGAGCTTCCTTGAGACCCCATGGATCCCAGGAAGGCTCCAATCCAGCAGGCCGACTCCAGCCTCTGGGAGACGCGCTGAAATCCCCAGAGCCCTCACCGAGGGTGCGTTTTCCTTCCTGCAAAGAGTGAAAGAAGAATTATCCCAAGGATGGAAAGGAGTTCCTCAGAAGAGCAAGCTTCTCGCCACCTCTCTCTCTGGTGGGCTCTCTCAGGCAGACCCTCCGCCCACCGCGGGCGCCCCGCTGCCCGAAGTCACAGCCCGGAGCGACGCTCCTCCACAAACACTTCCCGCTCGCACTCTGTGCTCGCAGTCTCTGCCGCCATTAATCACATTCAAAGTTTGTCTTTAAGAGCCTGCAGTGAAGGAGTGAGAGGTGGGAGGAAAGGAAGGAAAATAAACTCCTGGGCTCAGTTAGATCTGCGAGACGCAGGGGAGATGGAAACCCCCGCTCCTGCCAAAAGAGACGCCTGGAACCCCGTGGGACGAGCCCCAGGCGCTTCCGCACCAGAAATCAAACTACAAGTTAGGCAACAACTCTGAAGGACACTTCAGCATTCTGAAAATAGACGTCATCTGAATTTCAGTAGGAAGCCCTTGACAGGGACTGCAGGCAGCTCATTCATGTATGTATTTATGTCCATTGATTAAGAAAAGAAAACTGAGAATTGTGAGTATGTGTTGGCCAAAGCCACATCCCAAAGAACTGGAACATGGACTCCGCAGGGCAAGAGCGAGGAGGTGCTGCCATGGCAGGAGCTGCTGCGCGCCCTTCCACCCCGCATCGCCATGCTCCCACCTCTGACCCGGGGCCACAGCGCACTGTCGTCTCCCACAGCTGGAAGCGGAACAAGAGGTCAACAAAAACATCTTCAGCTCTTTATCTGCTGTCCGTAATGGTTTTCTTCCCATTTTTCAAAACTCCAAACTCCCTTCAGATCCTAGATGACTTCATCTTTGTTTTCACATTTACAAATGAAACATTCTGTTCCAAAGACATTTAAGTAAATGTGAGGTCACTGGGTTGCCCAGGGCCGTCTTCAATGTTGCAGTCATGAGCGCCCACCCTGCAGGGAGCCAGGCTGGCATCATTGTGTATCCTGCCTATGACAACAGATGTTCCTGATTTATAGCAGTTAGTGAAACAATAGGACAGTCTCCTTTTGCCTTTTGTTGTTGTTGTTATTGTTAGAGAAACTACTGATTGCTTTCTGGCTTCAAACTGTCTTGCTGGGTGTCAACAAACAATTCGAGTGATGAAAGCTAGCTGGGTCACTGTATGCTTGATACAATCTGCACACTGAGGGCGAACATGGACCATGGGCTTCACCAGCAGCGTGTGGATGTCCTCAGCTTAATTGAAGATGCATTCCCAGCTCAACCCTTTCTGGAATCTGACCCATCGTTAGGCAAGTGAACAAGAAAGCAGTAATTTAAACGAACATCTTCTTTCTTAGATATTTGATATAGACTTTCATCCTTATCCCTATCAGCAAAATCAACCTTAGAAATTGATTGTGTGTTTTGCTGGCTTAATAGTCTCTTCCTCAAGAAAAAAGGACAACTGGAAGTTACTATCCTGATAGAGCTCACTTCAAACTTTTATCGTCCAGCATCCTGGAAGTCTTGAGTCTATATCTTCCTGAGAATATTTGTAAATTGACATCGTAACAGAGAAACAAACAAAAGTGAGCCAAACAATTAATAGAACAAGGTCTCTTGTTACAAAATACAAAATTAGAGTTACAGAAACAGCACTTCCTTTGACTGGAGTGAGCACCACTACAAAGCATTCACTGGTTTTAATGGGGAAAAAAGGTATAATGGCCTAATATAATTTTAATTATTTTCTATAATGTTATAATATAAGTAAAACCACATTGAAATCCTAAATTATCTTTAAACCAGCCGAGGACAGAAGCCCAGAGTTTTCAGGACACAGCCACACCACAGGCACGTATAGAAAGACAAGAGACAAGAAAGACAAAAGATGTTCTCTCTACCCCAGAGAGCATCATCATGTTTTCTGATGTGCTTTGATATGAGTGAAATGCAAATTTAAGGGGCCTCAGCTGCTGGGGTGTGTGCACACACCCGAAGCCACAGGCTTTATGTCACCTTACGTTGTGTCCTTGGGATGTGAAAAAGTGCATACTCTGACGTCATCTCCGTAGCAGTTACCAGCAACTGCTCTGCAGATGATGTTCTGTGAGTACAACCTGGCAACGAGAAACACTTTGGTTTTGCACGTGGGAAGGCTCAGCTGTCAGGCAGAGATAAGATGTGAAGATCGAAATTAAGCAATGGGCCATAGATTGCGAAGGAAAGGAAAAGGGGAAAAAAGGTTGAGCAAGATGTAGGGGAAAAAATGGGAATGGCGTGTAGTTTGACTGAATGAGCATGTGTTTGCTTCTTGGATCACATCACACTGCTTTTCCTAAGTGTACATTGAAAAGTTGGCTACAAGGATGCATAAGATGTGATCGTTTTGTAGCTTAAAAAAAAAAAAAAGAAAAACTCCTTAAAACTGTACTTGCTAAAACTTTCTGGACAATCTTTCATTTAAGTTTAATTTCAGGAAATTGTATTACAAAAATTAAAGACATTAAATAACTGGGTTTTTTGCTCACCTGACTAGACTCCAGGTTTTAAGCCATCCATCAAAATGTGATGAAAGTTGTGGACTACATAAGGTAAAGTGCAATATTTTATGGTACAGTTTCCAATCACACCATAAGTATTCAGCTTCAAATATTCCTTTTCCTTCTGTAGCTTAAAAAAAAAATGTGTGAACTGGATTAGATAAGAAAGTTACTAGGCCGGGCGCGGTGGCTCACGCCTGTAATCCTAGCACTCTGGGAGGCCGAGGCGGGTGGATAGCTCAAGGTCAGGAGTTCGAAACCAGCCTGAGCAAGAGCGAGACTCCGTCTCTACCAAAAATAGAAAGAAATTAATTGGCCAACTAAAAATATATAGAAAAAATTAACCGGGCATGGTGGTGCATGCCTATGGTCCCAGCTACTGGGGAGGCTGAGGCAGGAGGATTGCTTGAGCCCAGGGGGTTGAGGTTGCTGTGAGCTAGGCTGACACCATGGCACTCTAGCCCAGGCAACAGAGTGAGACTCCATGTCCAAAAAAAAAAAAAAAAAGAAAGAAAGTTACTGCCATACACTAAATCATGATTTGTGAAAATGGAGTTTAGTTGGATCGATGAAATAGATTACAGTGAATATCCTGTCATTGTATAGGCAACTTTGTGTTTGTGTTATAAATGTGCATATGTGAATTTCTCTGCAGAGAAAGGACTGTTCCTCCCTTATACTATACAAGGGTCACTAGGCCTTAAAAAAGAGCAAGAATCTTTCAACCCTTTCCTTTTAGTGTAACCATTTCAGTGCATAATATTTTATTCTGTCCATCCATTTATTTATTATTCAACTAATATTTATTTAGTAGCTACATAGAATCCACTGGTAGATAAGACATATATTCCCTGTCTTCAGCATTCTTTGGGGCTAATTTGGAAGTGCAGATGGAAAGAAATACTATGGAATAAGTTCAATTTGCTAAGCAAATCTCACACCAGGGTATCAGGGAAGGATTCCTGAGCAATATTGGATTGTCTCAAACTATTACAGTGATTATCCTTAATGAGCCACAAATTATTCCATCTTTAGCCTCTTCAGGTTGGATCCTGAGTCCTTTTGACACAACCCTAGGAGACTTTGAGAATGATTTCTTAAATGACAAGATGTCCTGGTCTTATCCATTCCCTGCCTCAGACCTGGAGCTGGCCATTCCACAAAGGAGATTAGTCTGGCCTACTAGGCAATGATATTTAGAGATCATAGTCTATATGCTAGGGTTAAAACCTAAATATTTTTTAAATGATAAAAAGGAAACTCAAACTTTGTATATGAGTGGTTTAAGCTCCAAAATCATATAGTTAAATAAAGACGGAGTTACAGGAGACAGCATGAAGTAACAGGAAAAAAGTGGATGGATATAAATCCACACCCAAAGTTCACTAGCTCCAGATCACTCAGCCTCTCTTAGGCTGACTCCTCATGTCCAGATGGAGGTATCCTTGCCACCTACTGACGGTAAGTGAGATGTCATCACAGCAGCTGGCATTTCATATGTGGCTGAATAGACCATATTTCACTGAACTTCTTTGAGACCACAAATTGTAAGATGCCCTTGGCTTCCATGGCCCCCAAGTGCGCATTAGAAAGGCCACACTAGTCCTGTCACCCCCCGGGTGCTGGCCCAGCGCCATCTGTCCCGCATCGCGGCTCCTTCCTTGTGGTCTGGGGTCCAGTCTCATTGTGCTGCCCCCAGCACCCAGCTCCAGACCTTGCCCAGGCGGCTCTCTTTGCAGAAGCATTCTTCATGGGGTCGTTCCTCCCCTTGCTCTGATGTCATTTAAAATAACTCTATCCCGGAAAGAAAAGGAAGTATTTCTTTGTTTTTACCCTCTCTGTATGTGAACTTCCTAACCCATGATAGAGGAGGTTGTTATTTTATAACCTGGGTTATCTGTTAATTTCTTTCCATGTCCACCCAAATATAATACTGTGACTAAAGTCCCTGTTTGGAATTTAAAGATTAAAAAAGCCAAACTTCACACAAGTACTCATTAGAAAGTACCAACTGCCGAGTTTTCTGAAGCCCTAAATACTGCAGGCTCTGAACTATGTGTCACAGGGACAAATACTGAGTCCCTGCTGATTAGCTGTAGGTCCAAGAAAAAACTACTTAGCTTACCTGTGCATCAGTTTTCTCTGCTAAAAGTGGAGTATAATGAATATTCTCATTTTATAGAGTTGTTATAAGGATTCAATATTAATGAACAGCAATCCCATTGCTGGGCATCTACTCAAAAGAACAAAAGGCACTCTATAAAAAAGACACCTGCCCTCGAATGTTTATAGCAGTACAATTTACAGTTGCAAAGTTGTGGAAACAACCCAAGTGCCCATCAATACATGAGTAGATTAATAAAATGTGGTACATGTATACCATGGAGTGCTATTCAGCTATAAGAAACAATAATGATATAGCACCTCTTGTATTTTCCTGGATAGAGCTGGAGCCCATTCTACTAAGTGAAGCATCCCAAGAATGGATAAACAAGCACCACATGTACTCACCAGCAAATTGGTTTCACTGAT
The DNA here is from genome assembly GCA_963574885.1 of Lepilemur ruficaudatus. Classification (NCBI taxonomy): domain Eukaryota; kingdom Metazoa; phylum Chordata; class Mammalia; order Primates; family Lepilemuridae; genus Lepilemur; species Lepilemur ruficaudatus. The sequence goes on along the minus strand of CAUYRT010064968.1, from coordinate 10,308 downwards.
CAACACCTAAGTGGACATATGGAAATAACATTTATTGGGTGTGGGGCAGATGGGAGGGGGGCGGAGGGGATGGGTATATCCATACGTAATGAGTGCGATGCGCACCATCTGGGGATGGTCACGCTCGAAGCTCTGATTCAAAGGGGGAGGGGCGACAAGGGCAATATACGTAACCTTAACATTTGTACCCCCATAGTATGCTGAAATAAATTTTTAAAAATGTAGGCAAAGTAATCAGATTGTTACCATTGATTCCTGCTTCCAAGCAAGATAGAATTATAGGCTGATTTATGCTCCTGGCTGAAACAGCAAACCTCCACATGAGTTAAGAGTAAGATTTTAAGACACCGATATTGGGAAACAAAGAACATTAATTCCTGAAAGACAGGAAAGCAAACCAGGGGAGCCCTGAGTTGCTTAGCTGACTGCCTTGATGGAGCACTTGGCCATCGCAGGGAGGGGAGCCACGGCAGAGCCGGTGGACACGCGTGGAGAAGAGGAAGCTGAGACAGCGTGCAGACCAGGGAGGCAAGAAATGGCAGAACCGGAGAGGAGAGAAAACTCCAGAAATCTGTGCTCGTGTACCCTCTCATATGCTCAGTAGGGTCCTGATGGGTACAGCGTGGCTGGGAAAAAGGCCATCGGAAAGAGACAGGCCATAGCGCCCGACTTGCACCCAGGCGGGGACGGTGTCTATCCCACAAGCCAGAGGGGTAAAGTAGGACTCATCAGACTCGGGGTCAAGTACTCAGAAGAGTATTAACCCATTAGTGAGAAATAATTAGTCCTAAACTGAGCACTGCCTGGTTCCACCTAACAAAACTTGAAGGTAATACCTGAAAGGATCAAACTGCTTCCAAACTGCATCCAAGAACAAAGCTCAGAATATTTGTAGGAGTTTAAAATACCTAGTGTCCAACAAAATAGAATTAACAATGTCTGCTATCTACTTTAAAAATAGGCTCACAAAGCAGGAGGAAAATGTAACCCAAAATGAGAAGCAAAATCAATAAATACAAACCAACAAGTGACATACATGTTAAATTAGCCAACAGGAATATTGAAACCATTACAATAACTGTGGTCTATATGTTCAAAAATTTAAGAAGAGATATGGAAGATATAAAAAAAGACTCAAATAGAAGTTTACTAGAAATGAGAACTACAATGTCTGAGATGAAAAATGTACTGGATGCGATTACTAGCAGAATAGACGCTGCTGAATAAAATATTATTCAACAGAAATAGAAACTATTGAAAACAAAACATAGAAAAAAAAGTATTAAAAAATAATGAACAGATCATCACCGAGCTGTGGGACAACTTCCAAAGGGTAATCTGCATGTAATTGGATTTCTAAGAAAAGGGGATGGGAATACAAAAGATATTTGAAGAAATAACTGAAAAATGTCCAGGATTTGATGAAAACTATAAATTTACACAAAGATTCAAGAATCACAACAAAACTCAATCCAAAAAATGTGAAGGAACTAGAGCCAGGCATATTATCATCAAATTGCTCAAAACCAGTGATAAAGAGATAAGTCTTTAAAACAGCCAGAAAAAAAGAGATGGACTTCATAGAAGACCAAAGATAAGTAAAATAGCAGATTTCTAGCTAGAAGCAGTATAGCAAGAAGACACTGGATTAACATCTTTAAAATACTGAAATAATAATAAAAACAACTGTTGGCATAGAATTCTATACCCAGAAAAGAGAAAAAAAACTTTCAAAGATGAAGGTGAAATTAAGACTTCTTAAGACCTAAAAAAGCTAAAAGAATTCATCAGAAGCATATTTGCACTTACAAGAAAGGTAAATGAAGTTTTTAAAGCAGTCAATACATCAAGAGAACTCTATAGTACTAAATATTTGTAGACCTAGTAAGAGAGTTTCAAAATACATAAATCAAAAACTAATAGAACAGCAAGATGATTTATAAAAGAAAAAATCTAATAAGCTGGACTTTATTAACATTAAAACACTTTTCTTTGTGGAAACATTGTTAAGAGAAAAACAAGTCAAGCCACAGACTGGGAGAAAATATGTTCATAATATATATCTGATAAAAGACTGGTATCTAAAATATATAAAGAATTCTTACAAAGAACTCACCAATAAGTAAGTGAATAACCCAGTTAAAAAATGGACAAAAAAACTAAACACTTTACCAAAAAAGATATGCAGATGACAAATAAACATTCAAAAGATATTCAACATCCTTTTTCATTAGGAAAATGCAAATTAAAACAATAATCATATGCCACTACACACATAATAAAATGGTTAAAACCCAAAAAACTAACAATATTAATTTTTGGTGAGGATGTAGAGCAACAAAAACTCCAGTTTACTCCTGATGGGAATGCAAATGATACAGCCACTTTGGAAGACAGTTTGGCAGTTTCTTATAAAACTAAACATAGTCTTACGATGTGATGCAGCAATTGTACTTTTACTGAATTGAAAGTTTATGCCCATCCCCAAAAATGTGCACACAAATGTTTATCCATAATTGCCAACAACTATAAGTAATCAAGATGTTCTTCAACAGGTGAATGGATAAATAAATCGTAGTGCCAACATACAGTGGAATACTATTCAGCAACACAAAGAAATGAAATATCAATTCACACAGAAAACAACATGAATGAAACATAAGTGCACATTGCCAGCTGAAAAAAGCCAGTTTGAAAATGCTATATACTTTATGATTTCATTTAAATGACATTCTGGAAAAGGCTATCCTATAGATTTGGCACATAAATCGGTTTCCAGTGATTTGTGAAAGCAGGGAGCTGTTGAAAGGTGAAGTACAAGGATACTTTGAGGTGTAGTGGTGGCTATATGGCCCTACCTGTTTATCAAAATCATAGAGCTTTACAGCACAGAATGAACACGTATGTGTGCAAATTTTTTAAAATGTATTTAGGAGATCAGAGAATCCCAAAATAGAATACAGAATGTGACGAAAGAATCTAACTACTTGATTAGTGTATATAAAACAACTTCTGGGAAGGTTGTCAGCGAAGCAGGTAAAGGAAAAAGTGGTGTTCACCTAAGTCGCTTTAAGGATAGAGACTGTAAGGCTAAAGGTAAAACAGTCTGTAGACTGTTGTCTGTCTGACAAAGTTGTTTCCCATGTGAGCAAGGGTGAACAATTCTGTTACTGCTGTACTTGAACCCCGGATTGAACACGGATGATGGATGGTAGCAGCCAGGAGTCACACTGTTGGAGTGAGAGGTTACAGACAAGCAAAGGCGAAGGCAGAATGCTCTATATGCTAATGATGAGAATTGGTGACATAAATATTAGGTCATTAAATATGAAATTTCCAATTCTGAATCAAAAATGTAGTTTGCTATTTCTCAAACAAGAAGCAGTACAATTAATGAAACTATGCACTTAAACTATTGACACAGTTTTGCCATCTTAACGGTAGCTTGTTTATGCCAGCAGCAAAGAAGCCTGGAGAGCAAGTGGTGATGAAACCATGAAAGGCATTTTCCAAAGCTTCTGGAGAATTGAGTATTTTTCCTTGCAAGAAGTGGTCCAAAGCCTGGAAGAAGTGGTGGTCAGTTGGTGCAAGGTCTGGTGAATACAGTGGATGACAGAGTTTCCAAGTTCAGCTTCTGTAGTTTGAGTAGTGTTGTTTGTGCAACATGTGGTCAAGCACTGCCTTGCAAGAGGATTGGCCTCTCTGCAGTGACCAGTCTCGGCTGCTTAATCGCAAGCATTCTCATCATTTCCTCCAGTTGGTTGCAGTAGTCATCCACTGTAATTGATTGACCAGGTTTCATGAAGCTGTAGAGGATAATACCAGTGCTGGACCACCAGACAGACACCATTAGCTTTTTTAAATGAATATTTGGATTTGGACTGTGTTTTGGCACTTCATCTTTATCCAACCATTGTGCCAAATGCTTGTGATTGTCAAAAATAATCCATTTTTCATCACACTTAACAATACAGTATAGAAACGGTTCGCCTTTATGTTGTGACGGCAAAGAAAGGCAAATTTCAAGATGATTTCTCTGCTGTTGCTCATTTAATTCATGCAGAACCCATCTATCCAGCTTCTTTACTTTGTCGATTTGTTTCAAATGTTCCAATATTGTTGGAATAGTAACGTCAAACCTTGCTGCTAATTCACACATAGGTGGAGACGGATTCACTTCCACTATACTTTTAGCTCATCGTTATCCACCTTGGTCTCAGGTCTCCCACGTAGCTCATTTTCCAGATTAAAATCACCAGAATGGAACTTCTCAAACCATCGATGTACTGTGTTTTCATTAGCCACAACCTTCCCAAACTCTTCAATGACATTTCAAGCTGTCTGCACAGTATTGGTTCCATAACAGAGCCCATATTTGAAAATAACACGAATTTTTGACTTATCCATGGTTTCACAAAAATTGCTCTAAAAAAATGTGAAAGATAATCACAAGCCAAAATGTGCATTTGAATGACTGAGGATGTACCTTCACAATAAACATAAAACAAGAAGTGTCAAAGTGAAATGTCAGAGATATCAACCGTCAAACTTAGTACTTAAGGAAATCAGACTTATTTATTATGCATGGTGAATTCATAATTAATAACCTAATATAAGCTCATGTTTAGCTTAATATAGAGGCAGACGTTCTATGCAGAAATAGACGTGCATAAACGTGGGTTAGCGAATATGCTCACATATCCCCCCGTGATTGAGAGGGTTTAGAAACAGTCATCCCATTAGCAATGTGCACACCTCGCGCTGAGATCTTGGTATGACATGCCATTCTCCAATAAAAGGATCCAGCGTTTATTGGAGAAATGACTGCTGGCTTGAGGTAAGAAATATGCAATATGAGAGAGGAGCATCTTTTGGTACCAGAAAGTAAGGAAGTGCAAACAAACAAACAAAACCCTACCACGATGCCGTATGACGAAGGAATACAGGAACCAGCTGAAAGAGCTCCCAAAGGCCAACACCAGAATAATTTGAACAACAATATAAATAACCTAAAGGATAAAGCAAATGTTCATGATTCCATAATAATATAAAGAAATGACTGAATATCTGAATAAATGGAAGAGGATAGATAAATCTCTCATAAAGAAGAATTCTAAGTAATTTATGTTGTCACTGACTCCTGAAGGCGGTGGCATAACTCTCTGCTCTCTGAGTGGGCTGCACACAGGGCCTTCCCTCCAAAGAGCACAGCATGGGGTCGGGGCAGCTGTAAGTTGGAGAAGCCCGGCAAGCGGCCCTCCAGGTGATCAGAGTCAACAGCAGAGGCGGTAAGTCACGTGGACAGCACGTGCCCTTGGTGTGATGTGAGGAGAATGGTGCTTTGCCTCTGGGGTCTTCCTCCCCAAAGTTCACAGCACCGTGTAATCATGGGAAAAACACCAGACAAACCCCAGGATAGGGGAAGGCTACAAAATACCTGAGCAATATTCCTCAAAACTGTCAATGTCATCAAAAACAAGGGAAGTCTGAGAAACTCACAGTCGGGAGGAGCCTGAGAAGATGTGACGAGTAAACCAACGTGAGATCTGGGACCGGGTGCTGAAACAGAAAGCTAGGGAAGTCTGAGTTGAGTGTTTATTTTAGCTAATAGTGTATAGGTACTAATTTATTAGTTGTGCCAGATGTGAACAACAGTGGAAACTGAGTGCAGGGTATACAGGAATCATCGGTACTATCTTTGCAACTTTTCTATAAATTTAAAACTATTCTAAAATAAAAAGTTTATTGAAAGAATAAGGAGTTGTCTTAAAAAGACAGTGCCTGTCATTTGTTTACTGTCAGTGAGAATCTCACACTGAAGACTTGGCTCTCCTAAGACAGTGTCACACCCAGGACACACACAGATTTTGAAGCGCCCATAACTTATGTGACTTTAGAGACCCCCATTTTGAAGATGAAAACACGGATGTTAAGCATACAAAATTCATTCAGAGCCTTGGAAGAGCCTCACTTGCAACCAAGCCTCTGAAGCTCCACTTCACAGGACACAGTGTTAGCCTCTAGATGAGCCTAGGTCAACATTTCTTATCCTCCCTTTGCAGTAAGTTCACAAGGTCAGGAGATATACCAACTATCTCTGAGAATTGAGTGTAAGTTGCAGGAATTTAGCCCTGGCAATCTAGCAGGTCCTACAGAAAAGGAATAAATTGTCAGAAAATACATCAGGTAAAAACACAGGGTAAGGGATATAACAAGAGGCAACATGTCCGTCCAAGTCAGTCATTGTGCAAAACTCATCCCTGTAGGTAATCTGAGGACCATCTGACAAAAATGATATCCTTATGGTTGGTTTGCATCAGAATTTTAAGACCTAAAAATCGCTAAAAGGTTAAAACATTTCCCATAGCTCTCTAGGCAAATGTCATAGTTTCCTAACCTGACGAAGCGTCTCTGGGTGTCAAGCAGGGCTTTGGTGGATGAGGGAAATGAAGCCACGCCCACTGCAGCAGGGGCCCACCCCTAACGGCCCCGCAGGTCTAGGCACGCGTGCCCTGCGTGTGTCTCGCCACCACCCCTCGCGGAGCCTGCAGGGCAGCCAGTCGCAACACACAGGTATTAACAATTAGCTGCCGTAAGCTGAGCACCCAGCATGTTGGAGCAGGTCGGCATGGAGAGTTTAAGGTGCACCTGTTTACGATTAGCCACATAGATTCCACACCCCACACCTCATTTCTCGGAGGGAAGGACTTGTTTGAGCAATGATCGCAAGCTTTCCTCTTTTCCAGTTTTGTTGGTTATCAAAGGAGCCATTTCAAACTCATTCACCTGGTCTGCTTTTAATGTTCTTTCTCTCCAAGCAAATTGATTTGTTTAAACTGCTTGGTAAAACTCACAAAATAACCTGTCATCCCTTCTCTTTAATGTGATAGGGAGACTCCCAGAATATGTTGGTGCCAAAACCCCGCAGGTCCTGGACTGTGGGCCCTGCGGCTGGGCGGAGCTGGGCACCGAGTCTCACAAACTGCCCCTCAGAGGTGGCCCACCCACCTCAGGAGTGAGAACCAAGCTAGAGGGCTAGATATAGCACACATCCACCCTGGAGAATTTCCTCAGAGTTCCAAAGAAGAGAAAACACTCTCATAATTCTTCCAGTTAAAGACCTGCTCCCAAGCCACCCACACTTCGGGAGTTCAAATCAAGAAGAGAAGGGTGTGGTTCCACAGCTCAACCCAAATCCCAGTGGTCTTCCTCCAGGCAAGCAGCCCTCCCCCGTGCTAGAACCCTGTGCGAGCCTGCAGCAGGTGCTGGCCAGCTCTGGGGAAGTTCTCTCTGCAGTCTTTGCAGATACACAGAAACCTGGCTATATCCCAGGTGCAGCTAGCACTGGGCAACTGAGCCAGGGCACACCCTGGCCTGTCTGCTTCCCTCCCCTCTGCCCACCTGTCATTGACCCCAGACAGCCTGTCCTTTGGAGGTCCTCTGTCCCACGCTGATTACATTCCAAGGTACTCCGATGGGCACTGGCTGTGTTGGCCAATGGGGGAACTGCAGACAGAGGAAGGAAAGGATGATGGATCCTAAGGTCTTCTTAGATTCCTGAAATTAGTCACCTGATCCAACAATGGAAGTGATTACTAAAATTTCATAGTGCATGTGGAATCATCTGGAAAACTGTAACAAAAAGGCAGTTAGTTGCCCAGAGATCTGACCGATTGCAGGTGGAGCCGGGCTGTGTGCTTAGCGACTCCGTCTGCACCCAAATCTGAGCGCTGCTGCTCTGCAGGCCAGGCGGCCGTCAGGCTGTCCCATGTGCAGGCCCCGTGCACTGGAGCCTTGTGCGGTCTCTGCGTTTACTTATCATTCTGGTTAAATTCCACTGGGGTCCACCAAGCCGTTCAATTATTCAGCAAATATTTATAGAATGCTTACTAAACTACCAGGAAACATATTATCAGGGAATATATGTATGTGTGTGTTTCAAAATTTGTTTCCTGCGATTACAGAAAAAGAGTTTTCAATTTTCCAGGTGACTCTGCAATTACATGAAAAAAGTTTTTATGTTAAGTAAACAACCACCAGGACCCAGGACTTTCCAGAAGCTAAAATGCAGCCGTGTACGACTAGATGTGTCCATTTGGAGGAAAGTATAAGTTACTCTTCAGATAAGTTTATTGACAAAAGAAAAAAAAACTTGTATCTCAAAATCATGTTTATTAAGAATTCCAGGGATACAGAATACAAGGTGATATATAACTAAATAATAGTCACTGGATTCTAGATTAAAAGTTATTTCCATTTTCTTTTACCAAGAATTTTTCATTCCTCGTTTTTTTCCACTCCTCAGAAAACTGCGTTTTTCTTTAACAAGGATTTGAGAAGGGATCTTGATTAATTGTGTAACATTGCATTTCTTGAGTGTGGGTGCTTTTAAATATCTCTCTAAGAAAATAACGCCAGACAGGATTCCCACGCAACGTGGGAAACTCCGCTGAAGTCTGTCTCAAGGTGCCTCTCAGCTGATGGAAGGAGCCTCCTCTGTTCTGGTTTCTTCTAGACTCACGCATTTATCGCGTTCTCCCGGGACTTCCTTTGCTGGTGCCGATCTCAGTGAACATGGGAGGCTTTGGTGAGAGTGTCCTACGGCCTCTCTGGACTGCCTCCTGCAGAGCTTGTCACTTTGCTGAGGCTTCAGCTCTGGACTTCTGCAACTCCTTCGGATAGATGCATTTTATCTTCATTTTTCCCCAAGTTTCAAAGTGCCTGTTTCACTTGGGTGATTTCATACATGCTCAGTGAAAAAGATGAAAAAGGGAATTCAGAAATACAATCTGACCTGAAGTGAATTTGTCTCATTTTAAAGAAAAAAAAAGTGATTTGATGGGACCATGCTGTGTGGCATGAACAGAGGCTGAGGAACATGATGTGAACATCTTTATTGTGCTCACCTTAAGCACAAACTGACCCCAACTGAATGCCGAGGAAGCATCCGGAGACGGGCGGTGATAGAATGTTCTGTATCTGCACTCTCCAATAAAGAGCCCTAACACCAGCACTGGCTACTGAGCATGAGGTGTGCCCAGTGTGACTGAGGAGCTGACATGTTAGCAGTGTTTGCTATTAATTAATTTCAGTGTAAATAGCCGCCTGTTGCTAATGGCCACCATATTTTCTAGTGCATCTCTGGAGTCCAGGCTAGAAGGTTCTTAGAAACACTTGTGATAATGAGAAGGAGCCATCGTGTCTACAGATGCCTCCAGAGGCCAGATCAGCAACTCAGCCCCACTTGGGCGTGCATGCAGTCATCCAGTGGGTATGTGGGCTCTTTGCCCTCTCTCCTGCCAGAGGACACAAGGGTACCCAGCTGGCCCAGGCAGCAGCCCTGTAGCTTCCTTGCCTTGCTTGAGGAGAACACAGAAGACAGATCACTCACCTTCTCTACTGAGGACCCTTAGCCAGAGAGAGCACCCGTGTTGGAGAGGATTGAAGATAAATGTATCTTAAATCTATTTTATACATTTCTATCTAAGAGGTTCAAAAGCTAGATGGCTGCCTTGAGAATGGTGTCTTCAAGCACAAGATGGCAAGGAAGATTGCCTAATTAGAACAAGATATGGAAAGATAAAGCCCCACATTGGACTCACATATAATTAAGTGCAAGCAAAGACTCCTTATTCCCTGTCAATCCCCCAGCAGATCTGTCCTTCGGATGCCCTGCTCACATTGCCTCATTTAAAGCTGGCTACATTCCAACGAGGTCCCATTTACTAAGCATTTACTAAATGCCAGGCCCATTGCTAAGTATGTTTTATGAATAAACTATTACCTTTAATTTTCATAACAAAACTAGAAATAGGAAATAACTTTTTTTGTTTGTTTACAAATGAGGAAACTGAGGCCAAATAGCATTAGAAACTTTATTTAGGATCACATAACTTGGATTCAAGCCAATTAGGCACAGTTGCAAAGCCCATGGGAACTTACCATCTACACTCTTTTTTTTTTATTTTATTTTTTTTATTTCAGCATATTATGGGGGTACAGATGTTAAGGTTACATACATTGCCATTGCCCCCCTCCCCCCGCCAGTCAGAGCCTCAAGCCTGACCATCCCCCAGACAGTGCACATCGCACTATGTATATACCCATCCCCACCCGTCTGCCTCCCCCCCACCCGTCTGCCTGACCCCCCATAAAAGAGGTTCCTGTGTGTCCACATAGGTGTTGATCAGCTAATACCAATTGGCTGGTGAGTACATGTGGTGCCTGTCCATCCATTCTTGGGATACTTCACTTAGTAGAACGGGTTTCAGCTCCATCCAGGAAAACACAAGAGGTGCTATATCACCA